>RJWM01009817.1:27441-66384 GCA_004363535.1 Dasyprocta punctata | reverse complement strand
TAAGGGAAGGAGTGCACCACCAAAGCCCTGGGTGGGGGCTTTGGCAAATGGTTGTCTTGACACAGGCAGGCACAGGCTTGGTGCTGTGAGTGATCAAGAAGACAGTGGCAGGAGCAGAGGGGGTGTGATGGGGAAGGTAGAATGGGGCAGGGTGGGAGACAAATTAAGAGGGGAAAGGGGCCAGATATGAGGAACCTTGAGGCTCACACAGAGATGCCTGTGAAGGGGCATGGTCGTAGGCTTGCAGTCAGAGACTGATGTAATGAGATTAACTGTTGAAGGAGCTCACTCCAACTACTGGGCAGGGAGTAGACTTGAAGTCAAGTGTGGAAGTGGTTTTATGGGGCCACAAAACTGAGTGTTGAAAAGAGATTGTCAGAAAAACGTGGCATCTGTGGTCAATGTATATTTCAGATTGTCTTCTGGATCATGCAAAAGTCTGAATCCTTTTGTTTCAAATGACCCAACTCAAAGAGCTCAAGGAGAAAGGGAACTGTATTGGCCCTTATAGCTGTTGAGCCCAGAGGTTTTCTTGTCTTTGTTGTAACTGGTTCCAGGGGTTCAAATGATGTCATGACTCTCTCTGTTCCTCATCTCTTGCTGCCCCTCTTCTCTGTGGGTTGGCTTCTTTCCTTCCTTTTAGAGATAAATGTTTTCCATGTTGGAGAAGATCAAGATGGCTCTCAGGATCCTAGATTCACATCTGATTCTGGGAGCTCCAATCAAAGTGTTCCTGCTTTTTTTCTGCATCTGCATATCGCTTCCAGAAAAGGTCACTGATTGGCCCTGCGGAGGTCACATATCCGGCCATTGCACCATTGTCCATTGGCAGCCCAGGTAAAATTGCGTTGGTCCCCCAAGGCAGCAGTGCTGAGCTGTCAGAACAGTGCCAAAAGACCTGTCTTCATTGGTCTGTTTCATTTTTTTTCTCCTCCTCCACTTGGGGCCTTCCATTAGGGGATCCTGCCAACACTCAGGTGAAACCGTGTCTTAAAGAATCCCAGTCACATGCCAGGTCCTGTTTAACCTTGTGCAGCCCGCATGATTCTTTTGCTCTGAGGGCTGGGCTAAACCCCACCTGTCCTTGCAATGCTATTTTGAGAAGCATTAGCGCAAGCAGGGCCTTGCTAGGTTTGTAACTTACTCTCTGACCTTCCTCACACCACTTGCCCTCTCTGAGACTTAGTTCCTCGTGTTGCTGCATACACGGACTAAGATATCCGTGAAGCACTTTGGAAGATGCAAAGTACCATTTACGTGATAGCTGCTAATTGGTCTTTTTAAAAATCCTTTGCTCAGAAAACAGAAAGATGTCATGGTTTAATTTGGACTTTAATACCTGTACATAGCTGCTCTCTTTGCTTTGCATAACTTCTTTCTGGAGGAGCATGTTTCTTCATTTTTATCATCTTGCTACTTTTATGCCCTGGTTGGGTCTTTAGCAGAAATCCTTGGTTAGGGACGCTGCTGTGGCAGAAGAACCCTAGATTAAGACAAGTTGTGTTTTGTCTGTCAGTTGCAGTGCTCTTAGCAATTTGACATAGACATTATTTTAGATTTACAGGGGAGAAAGGACAACACGTTCCATATTGATAAGATTTCAGCAAGTCGAGAGAGTAAGGGGGAGAGAGAGAGAGAGAGAGAGACAAGAAAAGCAAAAGAAAGCAGAAAACACAAAACTTAATGCATTACTGTGTAATGCTTTGGTTCCTGGTTCCCTAATTAGGCCTGTGGTTTAGCAGAGTGCACCATCTCAATACGCAGATGGTTCTTATGTAAAATTTTTTTTTCAAATGTTAATTTCCAGTGGCTGATGTTCTCTGCCTAAATCATTTTCTATTGTTTGTATTTGATAAGAACTGTATTTGAACTGCTCCTTTATAAGTTGGAGTCTTTTGTAATGGGATTTAACTTAGTGGTTTTACAGGTGTATGAAAATGTTAAGCTGTGTATTGTACTTGAGAGTTTGAAAATTCTTAGTTGCAGCTAATTTAAGAAAAAAAAAATTAAACCAGGTGATTAGCAGCTGCTTTCGGTTCTGAATACTCTGCTCAGGGGGTTTTGTGTTTGCTTATTCGTGTGCAAATTGGTGTGGTTATTTTGGACGGGTGGAGACAAGCCAGCATCTTTGCACCTCCCAACCAGCTGCTCAGGCCCATTCAGGGGACCCTTCCCCAGTTCGCTATGCTGACTCCTTGTTAGCTGGCTCTCTCCCTAATGATTCTGGCCTTCCTGAAACAGAAAGTAGGCCTGGCCCCATTCCTCCTTAAGGACAGCCTTGTTCACTGCCACAAAAACCCCTCTTCGCTCCGGCCAGCAGAGGACTGCTGCTCTGGGTGGCCAAGAACCTCAGTGTGGTGGCTGCAGCTCCTGCCCCCTCTTCTGAATTCTGAGCTCTGGTCTCATCAGCTACAGGCTCTGGATGGCTTTCAGCTCCGGGACCCCTAAGTCCTGAAGAGTTGGGGTCTGCCACTGGTGGGGCACAGAGCAGTAGGAAGGGAGTGGCACTGAAGAGGAAGGGCGGCCAGGGACTGTGTGGACTTCGGAGCTGGATCTAGCTGCTCCTGTCTCGCTGGGGCAGCACCAAGACCTGCAGGCCCCCTCTCACCCCGCTGCCAAGCTTGTACTTTCCTGCCTCGGCTGGGTCGTGCTTGCTCAGCCCCGGTTCCTGGCTTGCCAGAGCGAGGAGCGATTTGCACAGGCCGCTGCTGCTTACTTATTAACGATGACGCCAGTGGGAGCTGTGCCACCACCTCCCTTTCCAGGCCTTTGTGGCCGCATCCTGTTCACTTAAAGGTGAAATCACAACCTGCCGGACTTGCTTTTTCAGTTGAGGGGCTTTTGTATATGTGCCTTTCTTTTCCCAGTAAGAGGATTGTGCTTTCATTCAGAGAGATTGCATCTGTAAATACGAAGGGAAAATGCTTAGGGGAGAAACGCTTGCTGTTCAGATTAATAAATTAATCTTTTTGATTTTTTTTCCTTTTGTTTTTGGACTGTGCCAAAGGTGCTTTGCTGTTGCTCCAGACTGAGTTTTTGTTGGGCCTCACCTTTGACCTTAGTGGACTTGATAACAGAGCCAGGATTCCTGTGGGTCCCATTTGGGGTCAGCGGGTCACACTCTTGCTTCCTGCTTCTGTCTTGAAAGGCGCTCTGCTGCCAGAGATACTAATGGCACTGCTGCTTGGGGGACCCCCAGTGGCAGACATGGTTTCAAAAGGGGACACAAAGCTCCCGTTACAGACCTTGGCAACTGCGGGTCCCTGAAGAAAAGCATCGGTGAGGGCAAAAGGAGGAAGAGAAAAATCTCTATGGGGTTTTCTTTGTGTGTTGTTTTCTGAGTAGCATCTTGTACCTGTACAACCAGAACGACACAGGCATCCTTCCCAGGCCGGTCCCGGTCATGGGCCCTCCTTGGCTTTCTGAGGACTAACAACAGTGATGGTTCAGGCTCAGGGTCAGTCAGGTTAAACATTCACCACCTCAGGTCTGTAGCAGGAGCCTCGTCAGTTGCTGTCTAGCTGCGGCCCTCTGAACAAGGAGCGTCACATCTCATGTCGGCACCTTGGGGGTCAGTGGTCAGCCCAGGAAATCATCAGCTAAGTACAGCAATCTTTGGGAGGGGTGAGATTGGAGAGCACTGAGTGTCAGAGTGGCGGTTAAGAAGATGGAAATGGGACACGGGGTCCTAGTCACTTAAGACTGGAAGGAACCTTGGAGATTCCTTAGCTCAAAACCATCATTGTGCAAATGAATGGGCCCAGAGAGGTTAGGGCACAAAAGATCACCCAGCCATCCTGTGAACAGCAGAAGTGCAAGGCTTGAGGAAAACGATCTTAGGACAAATAAAAGAGCACTGATCTTCATAGCCCTCTAGCAGTCATATGAAAGTTATTGTACCGTAAGTGAGGAATGTGTTGAAAGGAGAATATACGCACTGGGGATGGTGGTGCACACATGCAATCCTCACACTCAGGAGGAGAAGCCAGGAGGATTGCCATGAGTTCAAGGTCAGGCTGAATTATGTAGTGAGATTCTGTCTCAAAAACAAAACCAAACAAAATAAACAAAAATAAGAAAATATGCTCAAGAAGGATGTAGGTAAAATCAAGAATGATTCCTCACTAGGGTGCTTTAGGGGTGTTTCCAAGAGTTTAAGGTTGGTTTTGGAGGGCAGCTGTATCCACCTACAAAAGTCTGCATGCTACTGCCCACCAGAGGGGCAGGAAAATAGGGGTGACGCTTCAGACTAGGGAATGGGTTCTGCCATCCCAGCAGAGATTGCTCTTCATTTTTTCCAAGCATTCCTGGAGGAATGTTTTTGTATCTTACTCGGTCTTCTCTAGTTCTGGACTCTTCGGATCCTGCTGCTTGGCGTAGGGCAGCGAGGAAAACCTCTGCATATAGCCAGCTAGTGAGAAGTGATTTGGGTCCCCACTGTGGCACACTTTGTTTTGTCCCCTGTGGGTGTTTTAATCTTAGGATTCCAGCTGCAAGAAGGACACAGAAGGCTAATAGTTAAGCACAGGGGCCTTGAAAGACAGGGTTGCAAATCGAGCTCCAGGCTTCAGCAATGTGCCTGCCCCAGCCTGTCTCTTCCTCTGTAAAATGGACTTCCCAGGTTGTTTGAGTGAGCTCTCAAGGAAAGCTGGGAGTGGCACCTCTCCATAGTGTTGGATGGCAGGGTGTGCACCCAGTTGCGAGCAGGGAATTGAATCTGTCATCCAGTGGCTGTGGTCCGCAGGTGGCACCAAAGCTGCAGGGCGCTGGCCACTGTGCATGCATCCTGCCTGCTCTGGGAAGTCCCTGGTGTGGAGGCTCAGGCTGAGCCCCAGTGCCATTTACGTCAAGATTCACACCTCTGCCTTCTTTTGCAGTGAATACGGTTTTTAATTTCTTTATGAGTGTTCTGTTCACGCTGCTGTAGCAAAGCTCCCTGCTCCATGTGAGGTTGCTCAGCCCCTTTATTTGTGACTTGTGGTATTCTGGGAAACTCCTTACAGGCACCTCAGAGCCTGGCCACCACTTGACCACCTAGGAAATCCCCGCAGATGTCCTGGGGCTTTGCATGGGAGAGCTGCTGTGGATCTTGTTTTCCAGAAAGGTCTTTGCCTTCAAATTTGGTTAGGAGATGGCTGCCTGAAGCAAAGAGCAAGGCCCCAAGTTTGGACCCATGCTGTGTTGGGTTGGGGCTTCAGAAGCCACTCCGCGGACTTTCTGGTGTGAGCTTTAAGGTTTAGGGGAGGAGTGAGGCTGCTGTCTCATGCCAGCTTGTTCACCTGTAGTTTGTACATCAGTGGAATTTGCTGCTCTGCCTTACAGAAGACTGTGGGTATAACAGCCGAAACCATTTCACAGCTTTGCGTTTTCCTACACAGCAGTCGTTTAGGGCCTCACCTGCTGAATTTGGGCTTCACTGGGGAGAATGGCAGGCAGAGCAGAAGCAGGTGGCTTGGGGACAAGTGAGCAATAGCTGATCAGGGGCTCTGGCACCACTTTCCAGCTTCAGTGCTGGCACCTTTGTCCCCAAATGCGATCCTGACCGTTGGTGGCCCCAGGATTCCAGCTCATTGGAGCTGGTAGCACTGAGGTAGTTGCTGTTTCTGAATGTTTGTACAAAGCCCACAAAGAGAAAATGTTAGAACCACCACTGATGCTCCTGGAATGAATGAATCTTCTCCAGTTTCTTGGTTCTGTTAAATTTTTAAAAATATCTTAGTGCTTCCATAAATGACAAATTTTAGAAAATGGAAAAAGCGAATATAACATTTTGATCGATAGTAAAAGTTAATTGAAGACAGGACCAGAGGCCAAGGCAAGTGTCTTCTCCTTTCCTCATTTGGTGATATAATTGACCTTCGCACTTCCATCCAGTTTAATATTCATCAGGAGAGACTAATTGCAGGGTGCGTGGGTGCCACATGGGCAAGCAGCGGATGCAGAGTTCTGGGTGATCTGTCTCATTCTGATGCTTCTAACTTGTCCATAAAATTTGCCATGGATTGTAACGAGGGGAAGATTAACTCAGAGCGGGGAGGTGTGACTGTTTCCCGTCTGCTCCCCTTCTAGAGAGATTCAGGCTGAACCCAATGGGGTTCAGTATATTAACAACAGTTAATATACTTTCTGAATCCCAAATTCAGAGTTGTTTCTTTATTTTTGCAGTGCTGGGGATTCTATCTGGCACCTCTAGCAGGCTAGGAAAGCAGTCTACCACTGAGCTACACCCCCAATTGAACCCCATATTCAAATTCATGGCCTAACATAACATCTTTCTTCTCAGTTAATTTGTATGTCTGTATGGTTAGCCTTCCAAAGGTAGAAGAGTAAAATTCCACTTTTCTTATACATTTTGTGAATTATGTTTGTCAAGAACTTTTGAAAATTCGTAAAACTGAGCTCTCTTCCAACAGCCAGAATTTGTCTATCTCTAGCTTTGGGATAGTTGACTATAAGGTCAGGGTTATGCTGTGGCCATCTGTGATCTTGACTTTTCCTTCTGGAAATGGGCAAACTCTTAGCTGTGCCTGGGCCAGAACTGTGGGGTCCGCCCAGGGAACCACTCAGGGAACCAAGTCAAAGCAAGGTCTTTGGGAACAAAATCAGGCTACCTTCTACTTGTCAGAATTCATGGACACCAAGCTGCAGTTTGTAGATGCAGAACTGGGCTCTGTCATTTAAATTAATGTAAATTTCCATTTAATTTTTTTTTCAGTAATAGTGTTGGGCATGAGAAGTCTTTACAGTGTCTGCATTTGTGGGGAACAGCAGGTTTCATTCCCTAAACTCCAGGCCTGCGGCATTCTTGCCGTGAACCCCCACTGGCTGATCTGCAAAGGAAAGGGGTGGAGTCACTTGTCTCTAGGCACCGAGCCCACCGTGGAAATTAATATCTGACCCAGTTCTGTTTGCCCAGTGAGTTTATGGCTTGCTAAGTGGCTGCTGTAATGATCCATTGACTGTTGTAGCTGCATTTCCTGAGAGTTTTATTTTATAGTTCTGAAGTTTTAGTCCATAAATCTTCTGAACTTGAGGTTTTGAGTTGGAGGAGCCATGTGTTTCTAAGAGGGGAAGAAGTGCTAGTTTTGTTTTTCATGTGCGTTCCCTGTGCTTTCCCCTTTTCTTTCTTAATTTGCCATCCCTCAGGTATTTCTTGCTGGACATAAATCCATATTAAAGCATTTGTCTGCATGGAATACATTCACAGTAAATTTGTATTACAAAAAGTTTTGAGAGCACATGCTTAACCTCAGTGTGTGAATTATAACTTTAAAGTTTCCACTTAAAAACAAAGGCAAGCTGGGCATGGTAGTGCATTCCTATAATCTCAGCACTTTGGGAGGTTGAAGCAGAGGACTGTTAACTTTGAGTCTCACCTGGACCAAGAAAAAAAAAGAAGAAGAAGAAGAAGAAGAAAGAAAGAAAAGGGCCGATGATGTAGCTCTATGCAGAGGCCCTGGGTTCAGTCTTCAGTTCCACAAAACCAAACCAACAGAAAGCTGCTATGTTGCTGGAGAGAATGTAAAATGGTCCAGCCATGGTTGAAAATGGTATGGTGGTTCCTCAGAAAGTTGCACATAGAAGCGGTATGATCCAGCAATTCCACTTCTGGTTATATACACAAAATATTTGAAGGCAGGGACTTGAATAGATAGATATCTGTCCCCTAGTGCTCTTTGCAGCATTATTCTCTATAGCCAAAAAAACAGAAGCCACTTATATGTTCATCAGTAGATGAATGGTTAAACAAAACATGGGTTGTAATCCCATGTTTATTGTTACTATGTTATTCGGCCTTAATAAGGCAGAAAAATCTGGACACATGCTACAACACAGGTGAACCTTAAAGGCATGATATAAAGTGAAATAAGCCAGGTTCAAAAGGAGACATTGTATGGGATTCTTCATATGTGAGATGTCTAGAGAAGTCAAAACACAGAGACAGAAAGTAGAACAAAGGTTTAATGTTATATATATTTTGCAAAAATAAAAACATAACCAGTGAAGTCCCCTGGAGGCCCCTGGATGGGTCATTGTCTCTGCAGAAGCAGCAGATGAGAAACTGCCCTCCCTGTGTCTACCGTGCAACAACTGCGTGGCCCAGGCTGGGCTGTTCAGTGGAACCAGTGCAGGAGATCTAGGCCCTAGGCCGCCTCCTCCCTGTGCCATTCTGCATTTCCTCCTGTGTGGGCTTTTGGGGGACAGAAGCTGCTCCCACCTGAAACCTGTGTTCTTGGTTGCTTTACGTGATAATTATTGTGTTCTATTTTAAGCCACTTCTCTGCATTTGGTAACTGTCTGGGATTCTGTTTTGTTAACTCTGTGAGACACAATAAAAGAACAGAAAGACCTCATGTAGGTGGTAAGGGGCCTTTTGCCTGGCTTCGGAGACATGGTTCCCCCTTCTGTACAGCAGGAGACTTGATTCCCTTTGGGTGAAGGCTGAAAAAAGATGAGACTTAAAAATAAAAGAAAATACATATTTTCTCCTGCTCCAGAAACACGCTTGGCTCTGACACAGCAGGTGGCCGAGGAACTCAATCTGTGGAAGGCATCAGCGCTTCCAGTGCAATCAAAGTTAAGTGCAGAAATTTAATTAAACAGCATCAAGGATGGCAGAAACTTTGTAAAGCTGCAATGCATTGTCAAATTCAACAATTATTTCAAGGAACACAATCCACAGATGGCGTCTAATTGATAAATTAAGGTTCTTCTTCTCTAATGGGCTTGCATTTAAGCCCGATTTCCACCCATACAATAACCATCCCTTACGTGAAGCCCCCTTTCTCTACTCTGCTTCTTCACCTTTGCAAAGAAAAGCCACGTTGCTCTCCCAGACAGCACCCGAAAGCATTGTGTGGGTGCTCAGGGTTGGTGTGAAAGATCTCCTCTCAGAGCCTCCCATTTGAGACAGTCTTGTCCTAAAAGCAGAACAATGGGACTTCTCTGGGCCTGTGTGTCCTTTCTGCTCTGCTGACCAGGATATGTTGCTCGATCTGCCCGTGCTATTTATTTATTCTTTTTTTTTTTTTCCTTTTTAGCATTACTGGCTTTTATCCTCCATGGCACAAGATTTTTGCCCAAAATAAAAGTCTCGATTTGTTTATTCTTTCTAAAATAAAAAACAACAAAACTTTTCCAGACCTAGCGACACTTCCTGTCTGTTAGCAGTTGATACCAACTGACTTACTTTTGTTTCATAAGAAAATATTTGCTGTCTCCCAAGAGCTGGCCATGTTCAGAGAAACATATCCTGCACTGAGGCTCAATTAAAAGAAAAATCTGAAGGTCTTAAGTGTTTACCAGAATTTTATTTTGTAGATGAGAAGTTTGAGAGGCAGTGGTTTATATGTCTGGTGAGGACAGGTTCCATGAAATCATGTTCCTGGAGTAGAGGGAAAGGCCTTTGAACACATCAGGGTTGAATGGGGATTTCATGCATTCATCCTAACGTGTGTGTAGTAGCAGCTGCTAGAGCTTTACTCAATGCTCGGGGAGGCTTAGCGGCAGGAGGACCCTACTCCTGGCCCACATGGAGCCTACAGGAATAAGTGGGTGACAGGTACTATGCTGGTGTCTTAAGTGGGTGCATCACAAGTGGCAGAGGGAGGGGGTGACATGAGAGCATGTGTAGAGGATGTGAAGAGGTGACAGCATCAGAGGAAGGACTCGGCATGAACAGGGTTGGGTCAGGAGGGAACAGTGTGCTGAGAGCCTGGTACTGAAGAGCCAGGAGCAGGCCCTGTGCGGGCAGATATGGGGGGAAGCGGGCGGTGGGCAAACAGGTGTGGTAGTGGTGGAAGCTCACTTGTGGTGAGCACTTAGTGTATTCCAGTGTTGCTCCCAGCTTTATATGACCCAGCTTGCCTAACTGCTTATTTCATTTCAGGATGTCACTCACCATCCTTTTGAGGGGGCAGTACTGGGTTTAAACCCTTGCTAGGCAAGCACTCCAGCTCTTTTTGTACATTTTGAGAGACGAAATGTACAATGTCCAGTAACCTCTAACCTCGTGGGTGAATTTGGATGCAGATTCTGTCCTGGCTCAGCTCTGGGGTGCCTGCAGTTCTGGTCAGTATCTTGATTGCAGTCCTGTGTGAGAGACTGTAAGGTAGGGGACCCAGCAGAGCCACACCTGGATTCCTACCTGCAAAACTGTCAGACAGCAGAGGTTGGTTTTGTTTCACGCATTGTACTAGAGAGTGAACCCAGGGCCTTGGCATTGAGTTATAGCCCCAATCTCTCTCTCTCTCTCTCTCTCTCTCTCTCTCTCTCTCTCTGTCTGTCTCTGTCTCTGTCTCTGTCACTGTCTCTCTCTCTGTCTTTCTCTCTGTCTGTCTGTCTCTCTCCCTCTCCCCTCCCCATTTTTTATTTTGAGATGTCTCGTAAGTTGGCCCAGCCTGGGCTCAAACTTTCAATGCTCCTGTCTCAGCCTCTGGAGTAGCTGGGATTATAGCCGTGCACCACCGCACCTGGTGTTTTCATCTCTTGAAAGAAAGAACAGATTAAAAAACCTGTCACTTGGATTTCTACGCATGTGCTAGTTAGTAGTGGAGAGGGCCACGTTTAAAACAAAACCTGTGCATGGGCGACAGTGCAGAGTCAAGATTTAACCGAGTAACCTTGACCTTGTCGTTGCTCAGTACTTGGTTTGTCCTAGAAGGAGAACACAGAGGGTTTTGGGGGCAAAGGAACAGATCATGTTTGTTTGTTTGTTTATTTCTGAAGAATAATTACATGGATGCTGCAGCAGAACCCTTCCTAATTGCCTTTTTTGTTTATTTATTTATTTTTTTTGCTGCGGCGTGGGTGGCTTCTGAGAGCTGTGTAGTGTACGGAGGCGAGGATCCTGTGCCCGGGCTGCCAGCTGATGTAGCTGAATGGCTGTCGGCTGTTTATTTGCTTGTCTGTCGTTACCAACACAGTGTTGTGGAGTGCAGAGGCCCAACAGTGCTTTATCCACCCCCCCCAATCTAAATATATCCAACCAGTCAATCAGACTTGGCAGCCATCAGGGCTGTGGCTGTCAGATTGAGTTTGCCTTGGATTCTCTTGAACTATTGGCTTGTTTTCCCAACTGAAAGTGTATTCAAACAGTGATCTCCAAATTAGCCTCGCATGTGCACGCGCACACACACACACACACACCCAGGTAGGGGTCTCCCAGGCTAAGAGTGAGGCAGTGCCTTGTGTAAAATGTCATTTCCTTCTCCTCCTAGAGCAGAGGCAGAGCCACGCGAGGGCAATGGCTTCACGCTTGGTGAACCAGATGTGTGGGTGTGTTTTCTGAATTGTGATTTAAAATAAAATGTTTTTTAAGACTTCAAGCTGTGTGCAGAGAGACCAGTGAGATACTGGGGGCTGGTGGGAAATCCTCTGTGTGGCTGTCATGGATGGAGGCAGGGGACAGATGAGGCTGGGACAGGGGACAGATGAGGTTGCACATCAGAACCAGCTGCTGTGATGTCCTTGTCCTGGCCAGGGATGCAGGGGAGTGTTGGGCCATGGCCTGAAAAATTCCTGTCTTCAGGCTGCCTCAGTCTTCTCCTATCACCTGGGAACGGAGACCTAGCTCCTGGGAACGGGGACCCAGCTCCTGGTCCCTCCCTGGAGGCTTGTTAAAGGGGAACTGTAGAAAGCAAAGAGATTTTGAAACCCTACCTGGAAAGTATCCTGAGTTCTCCAGAGAGAAGCCTTTTCCAGATACCTGTCCTGGGCACTCATCTGCTGAGAACCTTCGCTCCAGAGGTGGCTCTGGTTGTCCCTGGGGAGGGCTGCGTGCCACACAATTCTCTCCCCTCCTCTTCCCTGCTCCCCGAGTAGACCCTACCTGCTGTGCCCCATCCCACAGGCCTGGCTGGTGGCTGGAGTCTGCAGTGGTTCTCAGTGACAGGCAGCTGCAGTTGGTTCTGTGGGGTCTCTGGTCCTTAGGGTTCAGAAGAGGGAGTTAAAGGTTGCGTCATCAACTTGGGCACCAGGACCTCAGAAATACGCAAGGTACAGACACTGCCCACAAGCTGCTCCCAGAGCACAGAGAACTGCTCATCCTGACAGCTGAACTGGATAGAAAAGTGCTTCTTGAATGGTGCCTCTGGACCTCTGGCTGACCCTAATGTCCTTTCATGGAGTCTGCAATGTCAACATTTGTTCTTCCCCATGAGAATCCTAAGACTTTATCTTTTTTACTCTCATCGGGTTTTCCAGTGCTACTTGGCCAGTGTTGATCCCCTTGCTCCCATGGCTGGTTTTGTGAGTGTGTGTGTGTGTGTGTGTGTGTGCACGCGTGCGCGCACACACACACCAGGGGTCACACCCCAGGCCTCACCTGTACTAGTCAGCTGCTCTACTAGTCAGCTGCTCTACAACTGAACTGTATCTCTAGTCCCCCAGGGCTGTTGGGATGTATGTATTCCTGTGATTTAAAAATGCCTCAATTTTAATTTCTACCTGGTAAATATTGGTAGGTAAAACATGTAAACAAAAGCTTGTTGGTGGACTTTATTTTTTTTTTTTTTTTGAGAGTTCAAAGGTGTTATCACACCAAAAAGTTTGAGAACCACAGGAATATAGGTAGCTGAATAAGCTGAAGTTATGTACTCAGTCCTAGGGAGTACAGGTCTAGGAGTAGGTAACAGGGACTGTCTGGAAGGCTGTCAAGATGAGGGATTTTCTTAGCTGTGCTCTGAAGAATGAATAGGAGTTTACTAGAGAGACGGGGAAAAAAAAAAAAAGGAACTGGGATATGAAACATCCCAGTGTGTTGGCGGTTTGTGAGACACAAATTATTTCTCACTGGCCTTACTATGGACTCTTCTCTACCAGGGATTTCCAAATTGAGGTACATCTCAGTCCCTTGGTGAAATTTATGGAAATAAGGATAAAACTAGTCCTCAGGTCTGCATTTGAACCACGGATGGATTGGTAGCACTGTTGCTTTGGCTGGGAATACCTGTGTGCTCCTTGTATTATTTTTAGTTTTTAGGTAGAGAGTGACAACACAGTTGTCCCTGCAGCAGGCCCAGGGCACGCCACCCTGTTGGCCGTGTCCCTGGATACAACCGCTCCTCCCTCTCTCCCTTGCTGCAGCAGCCTGCAGCAGGTAGAGGAACGAGAATGCTGTATAACATCCCAGGTAGCTCAGGGAGTGTGGATTCATTTTCACGAAGGTCCTGACCTCTCTGAACCTCGTGTTGCCTAGAAATAAAGCAGGCTGGACAGACCGTATTTAACAGACACACTGAAATCTGCCGGGAAGGGTCCCCCTCCCTGGCTAGTGAATAGTGTATTCTTGTGATGCTTGCTACAGGACCCGCCTGCAGCTGTGGGTTTGCACAGGAAGATACCGAAGTGTTCAGATTAAGAATGAATACCTCTGAGTCAGTGAGGAAGGGAAAAGGGAGCCCCAGTCTGTAGCTGTGGTTAGGTGATGAACTGAAGGCTTTTGGGACTCATTTCCTGTACTGGTCACACCATTCCTGTGAGTAGGTGTTACCATCCCATTTTATGGATGAACAAACAGAGGTGCAGGAAGGATACTTTAATTTGCCCACACTGAATATGGGTCTCAGTCAGGCTTTATGCCTCCTGGTCTTGACACCATATCCTATTTCTCTTGCAAAGGAGAAGAGTTCAGAGGAGAAAAGAGCCAGAGTAACCTTTACCCTCCCTTTCTTAACAAGAATAGAAGACAGGATAAAGGGCTTGAGAATGAAGCATTGTTAACCAGACTGGTAAATCAATAGACTAATTAAAAATCAAACACCTTAAAACACTGTTGCTGGGTTAATTGTAAGCTAACATCTGAGCGTTAAAACTTGCCCAGCCCATGGGTCTGAATTATTAACTGAGCAAGTTAATTTCAAGCCATCAGTCTGGGTAGCTGTGAAAGTTGTTGGGAGTAGAAAGGAAGCTTGTGTGCCCTTTCCTGCTCAGGCCTGCCTTGGCACCAGGGTCTCGCTATCCATGCTGCTGTTTGCATTTTTTAATCAAAATATCTTAGATATTAGGCAAAACCTCACAAATCGAGATAGGTTGGGGAAGAGGACTCTTGAGGTCAGTAAGGGGTTGGATTACATATATCTTTCCTAATGGAAGAAATGCTGGCCTGTTTTGCAGTATCACAGGGTGACAGGAGAGAAAGGACCCTTTTAAAAATCTTTTAGTTTCCAGTTTTTGGTCCAGGCTAGCTCTTTGATGTTCCTTTCTGCCCAAGGGCCTGGGTTTCAGGATGTCACCCTGAGACACTTCCTTTGGGGTGAGGCGCCTGGGGTGTTCAGCGGTGCCCGGCTGACCCCATGATGTTTCTGCTGGGGTTGCAGTAGAGACCTTCCAACACTTGCTTATGTGATTGGATGAGGTCCACAACAGCTGCATCAGTGTAAGTTCCAGGAGCCTCGATTTCACCTGTCTGGGCTCAGGGAACCCCCGGGAAGTCATGGACTCTTTGTACAGAGAACAGGACCCATGCCACAGTCATAGGGAGCTTGACACCAAGGTTTGAGATGGGCAGATCGTTTGGTGCTAGGCACAAGTGACCTCACTGGGGTTAAGAGAACCCTGTCGTGAAGTCACCAAACAGCCATGCTTTTAATGATGAGAATACCTACCAGTACTTGTATAGTGTTTTATATTTCCCAGAGGCCTTTGCAAGATGGTCTGACTTGATCCCCGAGAGAATCCTGCCAGGTCAGTTCTGCGGTTGCCCCTTCTCCGTGATACAGGCCAGCAGGCTCAGCGACTTCCAGGAGTGTTGCTGTTTTCCTGTTAATTTGCTAAATGGGCTTTCAAAAACAGAGATAAATGTAAATTTTGGCTCAATAAAATAGTCACATTTCAAATGCTCATGACTCAAATTAATTAATTTAAAGAGAGGATCAAATACTCCTCCCACCACAGACGCTGCAAGTGCGTAATGTTTGTTCCATTCAGACAACTGCTGGGGTAACATTGCAAGATGAGCCTTGATAAAATGCACTCTGGATT
Source organism: Dasyprocta punctata (assembly GCA_004363535.1). Taxonomy (NCBI): domain Eukaryota; kingdom Metazoa; phylum Chordata; class Mammalia; order Rodentia; family Dasyproctidae; genus Dasyprocta; species Dasyprocta punctata. The sequence goes on along the minus strand of RJWM01009817.1, from coordinate 51,402 downwards.
TCAACTTGGACATTTACAGAGAGACTGGGGCAGTTTGTTTATTTAGAACATTGATGACTGCTTCCTGCCCTTCTCCTCTACTTACAGAAACTTGGGAAAGTTTTGTAAAAATTAAGTAAAAATTCCCTTAACCCCACCACTTAACATTTAGAGATAATCATCCTTAATATTTTGGTGCATTTTCATCCATTCTTTTTTCAGGGCAGGAATAAAAGGGCAAAAAGTATGTGTACACACACATGTGTTATTTACTAACTTGCTTTTGTTGATTTTACTATGAATCTTTTCTCCATGTCATTTACTGTTTTTTTTATGGTGAGGTTTTTATTGTCTATGTGATATTACAATTTAGGATTATACTTTTATTCGACCAAAGCCTGTTAGTGAGTAGTGAGCTTGTCAGTGATTTATTGTTACTCTAAATAACATTGTGAAATATTGTACACAACCTCTTAGCAACATCTCTGATTACCTTCTTACAACATGTACCTAGAAGTGGAACTATCGGTATTTTAATGGAGATATATATATATAATAAAATTATATCTTTATAATCCTTCAAAATATCCATAATATATAATCTAAAAATATTATTTGTATTTTACATTGCTCCATAAGATATTGGTACTACTTTATACCCTTACCAGATGATCAAGAGATTAATTTAACTTCAAAATATTAGCGAGGGTTTATAAAAATGACGAATAGGGCTGGGGCGTAGCTCAGTGATGGAGCACTTGGCTTGGCACACCTTAGGCTCTGTGGGTTTGACACCTTGCACAACAAAAAAACCAAAAAATTGTTTATGGAAAAAGGTTTTCATGGTGTTGAGGATTGAACCCAGGGCCTTTGCCCTGAGCTTTATCTATCCCCAGCCCTTTGTATTTTTTTATTTTGGGGCAGAGTCTCTCTAAGTCACTAATTTGTCCATGTGGGGCTCGAACTTGGAGTCTTCCTGCCTTGCCTCCAGGAGTGCTGGGAATAGAGGCCTGCACCACCACACCCAGCTCTTGTAAACATTTTTATTTGTGCTGACGGGCAAGGCTTAATATTTTAAAGACCGATGTTCCTTGGCTCAGCCTAGGTTCACTTCCTTTCTCTCCAGTACCTCCTTTTGGGAGCAGCTTGGCAGGGCTTTCTCGTTAGGGCATTTTGACCTGCCTGCTTATCTTCAGCACCCCGGCCCACCTGCCTGTGTGTCTTACTTGGTTAACATGTATTCAGGTTTGAGGATGGAAATAGTTTTCCTCTGAATCAGAACTTTGAGTGGAACCATCCCAGGAAACCACCACCACCACGGGTGTGGAAAAGGCAGAGCAAGGAAGCTCTGCTGCCTTTTACTCAAGTTTGAAAAATGCCAAAAAGCATGAAAATTAAAATGAAACCTGCAATCTCACCACACAGAGATAATCACAGTCAACATATTGATATGTATTTCCTTTTTTGGAGGGAAAAAAAGTGCACACTGTTAAACAACTTTGAAGACAAGCTGTGCTTATTTTCTATTTATTTTATTATACAAGAAAGCAGTGCGTACTGTGTTGTAAAATCTGTGAAGGACACAGAAACCAATAGCACCCCGCTTTTTCCGGGAGAAACCGGGAAGGGATGTTGTTCCATTGTCTGTCTGCCCACCCCTGCCGCCGAGAATGGGTTCCTTCAAAAAACTCTCAGCTCCAGGTGGAAACATGTCTCAGAGCGCGGTTTGAAAGTTGTCAGTCAACAATGAGGACAGTTTTTTCCTACTGAGATGCATTGATTGTACTGATTAATTGATTGCAAAAATAAACTCAGATGTATGAAAGTACAGGGAATTGGGATTGAAAAATCCCTCAATGTTAAGGCATGTTACAGACCTTAGGGATTATCTAGCTTTACTTTCTCATTTTACAGATGAGAAAACTGAGCCAGGAAACATTCTGAGTGCTTGCCCCAGGTCAGTCAGTTAGAAACAAAACTCCAAAGTGTCGCTCTCTGGTTTGTGTCTTTTTGTTTGTTTTTAAGTGATGACACTGATTGGTTTTTTAAAATAAGAATAGTGGCCATGTTTTGGTTGTCCAGAGCAGAATCCTCTGGGACCTGGTTTAAGCCTAAAGGAGGTTGATGGAAGGCATTAAAATGCCTACCGAAATCATTATGAGACAGGGAGAAACCTAGGTTGTGTGTTCTAGAACCACACTGAGAGCCATGCAGCACATCTGGGTCCTTAAGTAGCTATTGACTCTGCAGTCACCCTAAAGCCCCACCACATTGGTGGTGATAACAGCTGCCAGGTTTAGAACCTCAGCCACCACACTGTCCCAGTCAGGAAGCCTCCAGTGCTGCCACAGAGTAGGTTCTGCCCAGGGAGTCAACAAAGACACAGGGTATTGCTCCAAAATAACCAGACATCTTGCTGGCTGTGCTGCTAAAGCACAGAATACACTACTTCCCCTTTCATACCTGCTACAGGGCATAGTGAAACAACAATCCTAAATTGTTCAGATCTTCAATAACAGAAAGATATGTGGGAAGAGGTAGGAATGGGCAGTGTCTACCAAGCAGTTGAGTAAAGGAACCAAATGGTAAGAAACATGCTTGAGCTGTGTGTTATGGCCACACAGACTAACAGAGAAGCAAACAGAGAGAAGTAGAGCTTTGAACAAACTATAAAAGATTTAAGAAAAAGGGAGCTAAATGCAGAAACATTGTCACAGGGTAGCATTACTATTACTGTTTTCGGATGTGCCTTTTGCAGTACTGTTGCATTTTCACAACCATAGGCATAAGTGATGTGTGGTTATTTAGTACTCAAATGAAATTCAAATTCAGATCCAGCTTGAGAATCGAAGGCCCTTAGACTGGTATCTTGATATTTGTCATTAAAAGAATCCTACATTCCTTCTTGAAATCCAACATTTAAAGAAATGCTTATCTGTGGTGGCACAAGGGAACCACTTAACATTTTTTCTGCATGCGGTTGACATTTGGTATGTCCTTCAGGCAAGGTGGTCCCTGGAATACAAGTCCTGCCTGCTATTGATACAATTGTTTTGGTATCCAGATGTTGGGCATCTTTAGTGGGACTTGAAGGTACTCCTAAAGATTCCTTACACAAAGTGAACTTCATTCTTTGCTATTGCTGGTCATCGCCAGCTGCATTCTTGGGCTTTACCCAGAGCTGAGTGTCAGTTTGGCTGGGTTGATGCAGTAACTTTGCTGAACTATTGAGGCTGGTTTACGAACATCTGGCCTAATTAAATTGCAAATGAGACAGGCGAAGAAGGAAGGGAAAATAGGTGGAGGGTCAGAGAGGGATAACATGAGTAGAGTGATCAGCACATAGAAGTCCCTGGCAACAGCTGATTAGCATCCTTCCTGGGCTGGAGCAGGTCAGGTAGGTCAGCAGCTCTCTGCTGGGTGGCACGGACCAAGGAGCTGGGGAGGGGAAACCTAAGAAGCTGCAGGTGCAGCTCTCCATCTGCAGCCTTCGATTCTATTCAGGTGGATAAACCTGCTGGAGAACAATTTCCAAGCCTGTCAAAACTGTGACGGAATACAGGAGAGGTTGCCAGATGGCGTGGACTTCTGGGTGGGTGTGGCGGCCAGGAATTCATAGGGTGGGGAACAGGGACTGTTAAGCCAGGCAGGGCTTCTGGGAATAGCTGAGGATGAGGAGAACATGATGATGGAAGATTAGCAGGTAATTAAGAATTCAGTAATGACTTGGGCAGTGTATGTAAGGGTACTCAGTAAGAATAAGGGCACAGAGGCCACTCTGGACTGTGCTGGGGGGTTCAGGGCTCACATCCCCCAGCCTAGGTGAGAATAGGGAGTGGCGTGAGGTGCAGACTGGAGATGTGGGTGGAGATGAGGGGCAGCCTTGCTCCCCTTCCCCTCCTCCTCTCCCGCGTGTGGTCCCGCACCCGGAGGGCTCCCTTCCCGCAGCACGGGCCCCAGAGCCCCCTTTGCTGGTTGCTGTTCTGTCTGCACAGGAGCAGCAGGCTGAGTCAGCTGTCCTGCCTTTGAACTTGTGCTCACCTGCTTGCTTTAATTAGATGATATGTGGGCTCCCGTATCTTCCCTAGAGAAGAGTTCTCTCTTTAAGTGATTGGCTATTGACGCCAGCATGGGATTAGAGTTGTTTCTGTCCGTTTCCCCCTTGGGCCCCATTACAGGATGTCTGAGACAGAAAAATGACATGTCAGAGCAAGTGATGGGCGAGTTGCTTGGCAAATCCACGAGACCGCTACTGCCAGTGCCTTTTCAGGTTTATAAAGCACAGTTAGCACATGGAATCTGATTTGATCTTCAGAGCAAACTGCAGCATCCCGCAGGAATATTGTCCTATTTCACGCAGGAATATTGTCCTATTTCACAGGTGGGGAAACTAAGGTTCAGAGAGATACAGTGTCTCGCTTAGGGCCAAAGAACCAGCAGGCTACCGAGCTGAGTGGCCAGTGTTGGTCTCGGTCCAGTGGTCGCTGTCTCCTCCATGTGGAACCCAGAAGGATGTGATGATGGTCCCAGACTTGGTTTCCAGTGGGATTTATCATTGGTTCAGTTCAAGTCAATAAATGTGCTCTGAAACCATGTCAGCCTCTGCTCTTGCTGCTGTTTCTCCTCCTCCTCCTCCTTCCCCTCCCCTCCTCATCCTCCCCCCTCCTCTTTCCCCTCCTCCTCCTTCCCCTCCCCTCCCCCTCCCCCTTCCCCTCTTCCTCCTCCTCCTCCTCCTCCTCCTCCTCTTGGCTGTGCTAGGGGTGGAACCCAGGTCTTTCGCACTGAGCTACATCCCCAGTCTCTTTTTTTGGAAGACAAGGTCTTATGAAATTGTCCAGGCTGAGCTCTAACATGTAATCTTCCTGCCTCAGCCTGCTGCAGTGCTGGGATTATAGGCTTGTGCCAACACACCCAGTTTGTTAACTTCTTCGACACAACACAGCACCACACCACATTTGTCACTCTTTCCACTTTACAGAACTTAGATCCCTTTCATCCTCTACAGGGATCCCCAGAAAGGCACAGGATTACCATGGTCCAAGAACAGGCATGTGAGACCCTGGCCTCTTGTGACTCTGTTGGGAGACTGCTGGATGGAATCACTGATGCTCTGTGATTTTTAAACTCTGCTTAGCATTTTAACTCTGAAGTTCATCCCTGTCTTCCTAACCCTCTTGAAGAGTTTCTGTTTACAACCAACGGATGTGCTAAGCATTAAAGTTTTAGAAACAGTGTTTTAATCTTTTGAGAAAATGGGGCCTCTCAGCTGCCTTCCGTACTCAGGAATTTCGGTCCTTTGCCCTGGATCTCTGTGGCAGCTCAGACCTGCATGTGACTGAGACCTCAGCCTATCCTTCGGGTCCTCCCACCCTGAGCCCACCCTGATAATTTCTTGGCACATCCTGTGTTTGGTTCAAGCAGGCACCTTGACATTCTCAGTGCCCTTTGACCCAGAAGTGCCTTTGTAAAGTCCCTCGGGTAGAGTCTAAGAAGAAAGGAATGAACCCAGTCTGACTGCAGATATCAGGCTGATAATCTCTGACTCTGACTTGGATTGGGCATCCGGTTCTCCATGGCATTTCCTTAGCAATGCCCGTGCCCCGTTACGTCACTCTCTCGCATTGCATCACTGAGGCTGCTGGCTACTCGGTTGGAATTCCGTGCCTGTCGGAGAAAGGGCAGGGTGTCTGGGGCTGAGGTCAGGGGAATGGGGCTCCAGATCAGTGCAGTCCAGCCGATGATGGGGGGGGCCAGCTGTGCTCAGGACCCCTGGCAGCTACTTGTCCCGCGAGGGTGGTAGTCATCTTTACCACAAGTACTTCAGATGTATTTGAGCATAGATACATTTCCAGGATTCTGCAAGGGGCACAATTGGGAAGAAACAGATTCCTTCCTTCCTTTACTCTCCATTGTTTAAAAAAAAAAAAAACCTTGATTGTTCTCAGTGAGCAGGAATAGAAGAGGATAAATAGAACTAGGTCAGGCCGCTCAGCCTTCACCCCATCCCACCTCAGAGATGGAGGCAATGGGAATTTCTTCCTTTCTTGGTGTCTGCCAGCTTCAGGGATGTTGGCATGTCAGGCACCCACTTGGAGAGAGAGTTCTGGAGTGAACCAGCCTCCCATGAGGATGGTTACATTCTCTGCCACGCACGTGGGTTCAGAATGTTACCTGGGCTCGTGTCATGTGTTGCATGTCCCCTCGGTGAATTGGTGACCCTACAGCCCTCCGATGGGCTCAGCCACAGCTGCCCACTGCCTTCTTTTGCCTGTTCTCTCATGTTCTGCAGGCCCACAGGAAGCTTTGATTTCCCCCCAGTCAGCCCTTCGGACCCTTCAGAAATAAACCCCAACACCCTCACCTTTGTGACTCTGCTCTTGGTCACCCCACTTCTTTTGCTTCTGAGTCCCCATGTTTAAAGGGTGATGTAGAAACCATTGCCTGTCTTTTCTACTGAATCTGCTTTCCCTCAATAAACCCTTCCCTTTCTTGAAGTTTTCCATCTCATGGGCTGGGGGAGATGTGGTCTCTCTGGGAACTTTATAGAAAGGTGTCTTTATTCAATTTGACTGTTGCCATTATGTGGTGAAACATTCAATAAAAGTCGTGATTTATGAGACACATGTGACTGTGGTTGTTTTTTCGTTTTATTTTTTCTTTCTTCTTCTTCTTCTTTTTCTTTTTTTTTTCTTTTTGCTTTGTCATCTATCAGAGAGAGAAAAGCCAGGCCTGATAATTTCTTGGCATATCCTGTGTTCAGTTAAGAATGTCAGCTGTCAGCCTGTCAGGAAGTTGTTTCTCAGATTGGCTTTTCCCTCCTGTACCTCTTGCCACAGTTCCCCTGTTCGAGCAGGCAGGGGCCTAGCTCTGTTCTGCAGACCGGTGATAAGCAGCTGTGGGACCCTGTGGGGAGCCCCTCGCCCTGTGACACTCCTCTGTGGTCACGTGGGCAGTGCAGGTCAGCTCTGGATTATGGAATTTGCAGAAGCAGGCAGAGGCCTTTCAGGACTTTCCAGAGTTTTCTTTGTTCTTGAATACAGTACCTCCCCAGTCCTCTTTGTTTTTTGGCCTGGCAAATTTAGAAATCCTCCTTCTTCTTTCCTTCCCCTCCCTCCCCTCTCTTTCCCTTATTCTTTTCTGAAACCATGCACATGCTGGATAAAAGGCTGTGCAGATGAGGACCCAGCACATTGGGTATTGGCTGTTGAAAATAAGCTAATTGGAGGTGGAAGCAGGTTGTCAGCAAGGTGCCCATGGTCGGGGTGGGAGGAGGCTGTGCCCCAGTAAATACCGGGTTGACTCTTTGCACCTCTCCCCTCCCACTCTGATTATTAGCTGTTGCTGAAATGCAGCCGAGGCTCTGTGCAGAGCCACCTACAATAGCAGTAAGCAAGTTGTGCCCTGCATCTTAATCACCTGGTTAAGGCCCCACACAGCAGCCTCTGGAATGGGTCCACACTGAGCCCCCAGAGTGTGCATAAAGAAGGCTTTAACGCGCAGTGAGTGGCTGGAGGGGACCAGGAAGGCAGCCCTGTTCAATGTGAGCAGAGTTTCATGCACACTCAGTTCAAAGCCAAGGGTTCCCAGTCCAGCCCTCCACACTTTGATGTGACTGGAAGCCATGCTGCTTGGCAGGGCAGAAACGGGGGAGACCCTCCTCTTTCTAAGTGGGGGCCAAGGAGCCTCCTAGAAACGCCCACTGGCTGGCAGGCCTGGGTCTGCTCAGAGTGAGGGATGGCAGTCCTTGGTTGGGTGGATCTTGCAGGCAGCACAGTGTTTGAGCTCCTTCCAATGATGCCTAGCAAAAGGCGCTTTTGTCTTTTGGTTACTTCCACCTGCATGGGCAGTGGGATCCTGCCTTGGTGGGCTCCCTGGGTCCTTTGAATTGGCACATTTGTCACCGCGAGAGTAATTAGTTGTCTGTTCAGCTCCTGCTACCTGCCATGACCATACATGTCTGCCTCCCACTTGTGTTTCTGCTAGCGTCTGCCACTGTCTGGTGCTCTTATCTCATGATCAGGGAGGTCTCTCCCGTGGCCCATCTCTGTTTCCCCTCCAGGCTCACTCACATCTTGCCCCGATGGCCAAGAATCTTGACACCTTCCTAGCTCAGCCCACACTTGTTCCCCTGCAGACCATCCGTGTGTGGATGCTGGTTCTTCAGACTTCTGGAATAATGTGCTTTTCTTTTGCCAGTGATTTTTAAAGGATTATCTTCCTGAAGCCTCACATCCATCCTTTCCTCTGAGCAGTTCCAGTTGTCTCCCCCTGACCCTCAGCTGGATATTCTAGGTCTGGTTGACATAATGTTTGTCCCAGTCTTTCTTGTTCCTGTCCTGTGTGCCAGTCCCATGTTGAAGGCAAAGACTTCCATGGCCAGTTGAACTTTTTTGTAGTGAAGGAAATTGTTCTAATGCTTATGGCCATTGAGTATTAGAAATGTAGCTGCTGAGGCTGAGGAGTTGAATTCTTAATTGCACTTAATTTGAATTATTTTAAATTTGATTTTCAGTAGTCAAATGTGACTGGTGACTATTGGTCATTACAGATGTGTATCTTGCTTATTTTTATACTTTTAAGAGCTCCGGCCCAGGGCTGTGGCCCACAGAAAAAGCCTGATAAATACGTTTTACTGCAGAATGAAACAGGAATCACTTAGGTATAGAGTTGTGGTGATGTTAGCTTGTTTGTTCTTTGTCTATTTTCCATGCAATTTGATTTTTCAGTTAATAGATTATATATATACTTGAGCACTGCCAATGATTTGGGGGATATAGAGATGAATAGGGCACAATCTCTGCCTTCAAGGAAGTTAACCCTAATGGGTAAATATCGAATGATAATAGGAAGCAGAATGAGTTAAAACACCACTGTTCAGGAATAGTTTACATCCTGGGATGGGCATAGAGAAAGGAGTTTGGGATGGTAACTGAGAGGGGTGGGGTGGTGCTGTAGTGTGTATATTCATTAATTCAGGAAATATTGATTGCATATTGCATATGACCCAGATAGTCGGAGTACATCTGTGAATGAAACAGACCACATCCCTGGGCTCACTCACTACTTCCTGGTGGGGGGGCAACCAGGGTGATAGGTAAAATAAGTCCATCTTAGGTGAGCTGGAAGATGAGAAGGCAGGGAGAGTGGAGAGGGAGTGCTGGGGTGTGGGATGGCACTGAGATTTTAAGGAAGGTGGTGAAGGAAGGCCTCGAGGTGAAGGTGACGTTTCAGGGAAGACATTAGGCTGAAACTTAAGGGTTTAGGGAGCCCTGGGAGGGGCAGGATGTTGCTGGGCACCGGACAGCCCAGGAAGCAGAGGTGTGTGCTGTGGGCAGAGCTGATGGCCGGAGCCAGGTGGTGGTGAGAGAAAAGCCAAAAAGACAAGAGTTAGAAGAAAGCTTGGAAGCTGGAGACCAAAGGAGCTGAGAACTGGGGTGATGATTGTCAGCGTCTCCGCAGTTGTTCTCTCTCCCTGATTGAGACATCAGCCCCTTGAGGACAGCGTTTTGGTCATGACTCCTGTTCTTTCCACAAGGATTCACTCCAAGTAACTGCTCCTGGAGTAGAGTTCAAGAGACAGTTAAAATGAACCCAGGTTGTCTGTGATGAGATTTTTGAAAAAGAAAAAGTCTGATCAGAACAGGCGCCTCATCTGGGTTCACTGTACCACCAAGAGTCTCTCCCTTTGTTTCTAGGTCTCTTGGTGCAGGTGGAGTCGTCTGCCCTGGGGCCTCAGTCACTGTGATTAGCACGGGCCTGTGGGCAGCAAGCAGGAACAGGGCGGAAGACCAAGCAGGCCTTTTAGGACAGGATTTATGGTCAGGGAGAGGAATGCTTCATTTCCCAGTAAGCATGAAGACCCAGAGACTTGATGGCTGGACAGGAAATGAGTTGTCCTGAGCCGCAGATGTCACTTGGAGAACAACTGTGCGAGATGATCATGCTTTGAGTTGGATCCCGAGTTGCAAGAATTCAGATTTTTCCTAGGAAGAGAAAAAGGGCCTTTGTGAAGGGCAAGAAAGGACTCTTAAAATAGGTTGCTTATCAGCCTGGGTTAAGGCAGCTGCTTGGAACTTATTGACTGGTTACCCTTTGTCCGCGGGATGAAGTCCAATCTCTCCTCGGTCATGGTCTGCAAGACTTCTTATAATACGGCCCTTGCCCATGTCTCCGCAGCAAACCCTCCTTTCGACTTGCTTCCTGGCATCGCTAGACTGGCTAGCATTATGATATTCTGTGCCGTTGGGCCTCTGCCTGCCCTTCTCTCTTGTTTTCTTGAAAAACTCCTGCTGATCCTATAAAACCCTAGTCAGGCCTCCCCTCTTTGATCCCTTCCCTGACTCATCATACTTCTCTGTGCCTCTTTTGCATACTTAAGCCATTATGAGAACTTAATGTTTTAGATTGGGATCCCCGGGCATAGAAGGAACTAGTTACTCATGAATGGTTGTTAAGAAATTAATCAGGGGAAACAGAGGATGAAAATTGTCAGTAAATCTGAATGCCGGTGGTTTCAGGCTCCTCCCCTATTTAACTGTACCTTATAACTGATTTCTTATCAAGAGTCTCCAGTCCTTCTTGTATATAAAGGTGCCCCTGTCAGACAGCCAGCTTCTGACTCAGCGTAGCAGGACCCACTGATTGAGGTGCTTTCCGCCCATGTCCACAGAGGCTGTTGCACAGTGGTTTGTCTTAGGAACAAAGCCCTTTATCTCCTGAGAGCTTGTGCCATAAGGAGAGTGTGGATTTCCCAAGAGGAAAGAGAGGGGAAAAATGGGGTACCCAGGGACTTTGAATCAGCCACAGAGTGATTCGTTCAAACCATGTTTGCTGAGTGCCTACTGTGTACCAGGCATTTTCAGGTGCTGGGAGTCCAGGGGTGAACAAAACAGGCAAAAGCCCCTCACTCCTTTCTGGCCCTCCCTTAGGAAGCTTCTGTTTCGAGGAGGCATCCTGACCATGTGGCTTTGACTGTCCACCCCTGTCCCAGCAGCCCAGTCAGTGTTTGTGGAAGGAATGAATGACATTGTTGGAGGAATAAGGTTTAACTGGGCAGATATTTCTTCCCTGAGGTAGGGGACTCATTTCATAAAGCATTTGCCAGGTATAGGGTGATTTCCCCTTAGAAGACCCTGGTTTTTCTGGCAGAAGTGGCCCTCAGAGAAAGCCAAGCACTGATTGCTGGGCTGTGTGTCCAGTTTGACAGCCCTCCGGAGTGAACTGCGAAATGAACCCTCCTTGCTTTGCCTGACAGCTATGACTCCCCCGTTGCCTCTTCACCTTAATAAACAGCCAGCCCAGACCAGTTAGCTGGGTTGGACGCGCTGGGGAACATATCTCTCCCTTGTCTCCTTTTCGCTGTCTGGCTTCATGCAAGCGTTTTCAATAGAACAGACATTGTGGCTATAAAACATCTGTAACTCTGCACATTTAGTAAAGTTCCTCATGGACCCAGCTCTGTTTGATTGGTGATATTTTTGCTGCAGCAGTTGTTTCCTTTTCTCCCCCCTGTTTATCCCAGTGGAAAATAAAGTTTTCTTTTATGTGAGAATTTATAGAAATACGTTTCTGGCATGAGGAGAACATGGATGTATTAAGATATTGGTATAGCAGAGAAATATTACCTCCGAGGCATGGACAGCTTTATCTCTCATCTAGAACAGTCTTCCTAATGGGGAACAGTCTGTTTTTCTCCAGAGGGAAAGCACTGCCTAGGTTAAGGCAGATAAAGACACTGCCTTGCAGGGACCGTAGTGACGTCCTTTTCACTGGGGCATCTTCAACCCTTGAAATACCTTAGTTGCCAGCACCACTGCAGAAAATGAGCTGATCAGAGAGTTGTCCAGGTAACCCAAGCGAAGCAGTACTGATGATAATTAGTTTTTGCATTTAGAATGTACTTCATGCCTCTCCCAAGTGCTTGTCCCTCTATTGTTTAGCCTGTGTGACAGGCAGGGAAGGTTTGATCCCCATTCACAGCCAGACAGACAGAGCTAAGGTCACTGGTGGTAGACAGAAGGAAGAGGAATTTATTGTGTACCTGGCATTCCAGCCCCATGTTAAGCATGTCTCATCTGCTTGCCCTTTTAATTTTATTTGGTAGAACAAGCAACTGAAGTTGAGAAGTTCGATCACTTGCTGTGATCACCTAGTAAGTGCATGACAAAAGTGGGCTTTCCCAGTTCCTCCTCTTTCCATTCGACCATTTGGCCTGCCAGCTTCTACACCTCCCAATTAAATGCTCTTTTCAGCGTCCATAGTTCTGTTGGTTGTAGAGAAATCACTGCCAGTTGTTTGAGGGGTGAGAAATGCAACAGCAGGTAGAGACTTGCTCGTGTCTGTTTTGACTTCTCTCTTTGGGTTCCCCCTTTTTCCCCTCAAAGGAAGTTACTTGTGGAGAGTTGGGGATCACATTAGCATATTCTGAAGGGCCGGGGAAGGTTTATTTGTTTGTTTGTTTGTTTTGACAGGTAAACTTATGACCTAACAAAGACCACTGTGCCTAGGTGGCTGCAGTGCTTATCTCTCCTGATGTCTCCTCCCTGTCCCACCTTTTCCCTCCTATCCTGGGGTGTTTCTGGGAGAGCAGAAAAGCACAGCAGGAAGGGCCTGCCTGTGGATGGGGAAACTGACCCAGAACTGCTACCAAGGTCTCTTCCTCCTGGTTTATACCTTTCTTTGGCCTGAACTTTTTTGCCAGCGTCTAAGGCAAAGTGCCATCTAAATGACTCAGGGTCCACTCTTCTACCCCCGACATCCCTCCTGTTCTCCTTAGCAACCAGATTGAAAAGTCAGTCCCTTGTTTAAACCCTGAGGTTGTTCTGCCTCCCTGATATGGTCTACCCTCCTCTCCTTCTTGCATTCTACAGCACTAACAGCCCTCTGCCAGATGTTGAAGATGTTCCATCCTTGCCTGGGGCGGGGGGGTGCTCTTTCCCTTCTCTTTCCTGCTGACCTTCAAACCACTACTCATGCCCTGTGCCCCAAATCCAGCCTCTCACTTGACTGTAGCATCTTTGAAACATTGACTTTATGTCCATCAGGTCTAGCACAGACACTGGCACATATGAGGTCTGCAAAGCACTTTGGAGAGAGAATGAAAGAGCACAGCTTACTACCAGTGGTTCTCTTCTGCCATTCATCTTCTTTTGCCCTCTTGGTATATATTCTCGCTCTTCTGGGATTCAGCACACGTTTTGGGAGCACCTGCTACAGACAGGCCAGGTGCTGTAACATGCTTATCCCTTGGGGTGCATAGAGAAGCTCCCCAGCATGGCGGTATTACCCACTTTGCAATGCACAGCTAGGGAAATGGCCAAGGTGGGACTTCTGCTCATCTATATCTTTTCTCCCTTTGTGTTTGGTAAGGGGATTGATGGGAAAGAACCTTTGCTTTTGTTGCACTCTCCACCCCCCCCCACCTTTTTTCTCCAGGATAACAGAAACAGCTTCTTGGAGGGCCCTGGCTGCATGTTAGAATCTTCTGGGGAGATCTTAAAAAGTACTAATGCCCGATCCTCCCTGTGAACCCCTGAGACTGGAGTCCCTGAGGGCAGGGCCCGGGCAGCAGTCTGTTTGGTGCTGAGGATTCCCAAGGCTGTGCTAATGCATGACCTGTGCTGAGCAGCCTGTGTTCCCGGAGTATCACTGCTGAGCAGCCTGCACTGCACTGTGGATGAGGTGAAATCGGCTCATCAGGAACTGATTGCCATGTGCATCTAAAATATGGTAATGACGGTAATCAAGGCTAAGGGTTAAGGCTGCCATTTGTTCTTTTCACAAAATCAACTGGAGGGCTTGGGGGATGGGATGTCTTGGCTTTAGAACCTGTCTTTCAGCGAAGTTTTTCTTCTCTTTCTCTGAAGAAGGGCAGGTCGGATCTTGGGTGAGGAGACAGGCATTGTTCTTGCAGGTGGCTTGTGGCTACTTGGAGAAATGGGTTCTCGGAGTTCCCTCTTGGGCAGTCTTCCCCAGAGTCCTGTGGCATCCTCCTGGAGCTTGGTTTTCTTTAACCCATCCTGTGCATGACAGTCCATAGTGACGTGTGACCAGTGTTGCTTGAGATGACTGCTTTCTAACTGGGTTCCTGGGTTGTCCCCTGGTGTTGCCTCAGTGTCATTGTGGAGGACAGAGAGTCTCCAAGATGGCGGGTGGAGGAATAGGTGTTTACTTCTGGTTCTAGGAAAGTTTGAAACTCCGCATTTCTGTGTGGAAGCTGTCTCCTTGGTAGTGGCTATCCAGATAACTGGTGGTGTTTTAGAAACAAAGCCCTCTGGGACATGGGAAGGTTGATCTGATTTTGTCACCCAGATTGCATGCTCACAAATCCTGCCATTTCTTCATGGCCTTGCTTCCATCTGCATGAGAAGAGAGGCATTTCTCAACCTGGAAATAGACATTTGGGGTCTGGAGCCTCCAGAGGTGAGGAGCCCTACACAAGGCCTGTGTTTGAAGACACCACAGGCTCATTGCACTAGGTCTTCGTTAGTGCCTTTGGTGGAGGATATGGAAGACTCTTGGGGTGAGGGGTGTTCTCACGTATCCTTCCCCTTTACTTGTCTCCATGTGTATTACTTTAGTCAGGGTCTTACGTCCATTTTCTAAAAAGGGGACCTGAGGCTCAGAGCTGTTAAAGAACTCAACCCAACCTATGTGACAGGCCAGGGTCCATTATTTAGCATGTCTTAGTATAGGCAGGTGGACTTGAAAATGCAAGCACCATTTTATTTAGATCCTTTTTTTTTTTTTTTTTGTTTTGTGGCAACAGGGATCGAACTCACAACTTCATGCCTACCAGGCAGGCACTTAAGCTGCTGAGCCAAACCCCCAACCCCTAGATCCTTTCTGTAGTAGAAATCACCTTGGGGCCTATTGTTACCAATCTGTGTCACCATTTGTAGGGTCCTACCCTTCCCCATGAGTCACTCTGCGCATCGAAAGAATTCCAACCTGGGTGTTTGAAGACTGAATCCACGCCAGCCCATCACCCTATCTGGCCTGCTCTTTCCCACCTCTTTCTGAGATTATGGAGAATTGGCTTTGGCTGCCTGACCCTGCTAGGGTTTGGAGGTGCCTCTGCTGTATGCACAAACGAACAGCCTCCTCGAAGGTTTAGTAGTGAACCAAAGGCTGCTTACTTAATTTTACTTAATCCCACTGCTGTAAATGATGATGGGTGTTCATTGCATCGATGTATTGGTGATTGTTTGGACTGGGGAAAGTCCCCAGAGTGAGCCCAGCTCACTGTTGGGGCTCCCAAGAATAGGATCATGGGGGCTGCACCTGTGGGTGCAGAGCAGCTTGAGCGCCTGTGATTAGGATGATGGCCAGCCAGCCTCCTCGTTCAGCCTCAGCTGATGCGTGGATCTCACTCCTTAATTTCCTGTGCTTTCCAAAGCAACTCACATCTCTGCACCTTCTCCCGCTACCTCTCCCGGTCCCCACTATGATTCAGTGCACCGGCTAGGATATTACTCTCTGATACAATCAGTGGACAGGTCACCCCTGCAGCTACAGCTTTTCGCCAACGGTAGAGGGTAGTAGTATTTTTCAAATGATTCTAGGAGGGAGCCAGGCAGAGAGGTAGGGACGCTGGTGGGGGAAGCAGCACGATCATTTCATCATGAGAGCTTGTCGTCCTGTTACTGAGTTACTGTTGTTTTAATCAGAGGTAATGCTGTAACCAAACTATGTCGTATAATTGTGTGTAAATTATATTCCAGCCTTATATAGATGAAGGCTATTTTTTTCTTTCCAATTTTAAAACTATTTAGAGGGAATGCCAAATTGTAGCTTGAACCCTAGTGCTCTTTGGCTAATAGCTCTAGACAGGGAGGGAGAACTTGGAGAAACATTCGAGGTTATATTTGTAATTAGTTTTCTCTGAAGTTAAATTAATTTTTGCAATTGGCAATATAATATATTGTTACACCTTTTTCCAGTGGTCAGCTGTGGGCGAATTGGGATTAGATGAGGAGGAATCAGAGGGGAACAGCAAACTCTTTCTTGGGTACTTGAGTTGACTTCAAACCTTTTTTTTTTTTTTTTTTTTTTGTGTGTGTGTGTGTGTGTGTGTGTGTGTGTGTACCAGGGATCAAACTTATGACCTCGCACTTGACAGGCGGGCATTTACATTGCTGAGCTAAATCCCCAGCCCCTTCAAATCATTTTTACATCAGATTCTTGGCTTACAGATCTCTCTGACCTGTCCTTTTTTTTTGGGGGGGGGCTACTTTATCGAGGTAAGGATTCAAATGCTATACAATTGTACATTTAAATACACAATTCAGTAGTTTTCAGGATATTCATAAGTATGTGTACCCATTCTCACAATTTTAGTACATTTTCACCACCTTAAAGAGAAGCCATTCACTCTGGGGAGCTGAGGCAGGAGGGTTCCAAGTTCACAGCCTGGCCTGGGCAACATAAGCAATTCAGCAAGATGCTGCCTAAAAGTAAGGGGGGTGGGGTAAAGGTCTGGGGATGTAGCTCAGTAGGAAGACCCAGTAGTGTTTAGTTCTCAATACTGAAAACAAAACAACAATCAACTGACAAACAAAAACCACCACTACCACCACACAGCAGCAATGACAACAAAACACACACGTGAAAAAAAAAAAAAAAGAAAAAAGAAAAAACCCTTTGTCCGTCATCCCCCTCTGTCTCTCTCAACCCTAGGTAGCCACTCGTCTATTCTCCGTCACTGTAGATTTCCCTATTAATGGGCTTTCAGATGAATGGAGTCATATAATACGTGGTCTCTGATGACTGGCCTCTTCCATTTACAGGAGGTTTGCAAGTTTCGTCCGTCAGCACTCTGTCGCTTTCTGCGGCCGAGTATTATTCTGTCACAGGGATGTGCCAGGTTTTGTTGATCCATTTATCCATGGAGGGCCGTGTGGGTTGTTTTGCTTTTCGGCTGTTATGAGCAATGCTGCCACGAACATTTGTGTAAGTGTTCTCGGGTGGAGGACTGTTTTCATTTCCCCACCCGGGAGTGGGGTGGCTGGGTAAGATGAGTCCTCTGTATTTGACCCTTTTGAGGATCAGCCCAGATTGTTTTTGCAAAGGAGCTGAACCATTTTATATCCCTGCCAATGAAACCTGGCCTTGCATTTTTGCATTTTTGGTTCAAATTTGAAAAGAGCAAGGTCACACTTGCTCCTTATGGTGTCCTCAGCCCCCATACCCCCATTTGTCTTTTTGTTGGGAAGAATGAAGTCGACACCATCACAGTAGAAGGTGCAAAAGACGTCAGTGGATGGGAAATGGGGAGACACCCACTACATCTTACCACTTGCTAGTGCTGTTGATGTTGAATGCTTGATATCTCCAAGCCTCTGTATCCTTACCCGGGAAGACAGGCTGGGGCCCGTCATGGGATGTGAGGACAACAGAAGGTAACTTGTGGGGAGGTAGGGCCCAGCCTGGCTTACAGAAGGCTACAGCCAGGGCAGAGAACTCTGAGCATGGAAGGAGACACCAGGAAAAGGCTTTTCTTCAAAAGGAGCTTTCTCCTCTCTGGTTTTGCTAGGCAGGAACCCCACCCATATGTAAACTCTGGCTTTTCTTTGATGGCTTTGTCTGAGCGCTGGACTCGTGGTGCAGCCCTGGAATTGTTTGTGATCCAGGCTGGTGTCGCTTTGCCTGTTACAATAGAAACTTACTCCTTTGGCCCCACTGCTCTTCTCTGAGAGCGCAGATTCACACATGTAGGGGTAACAGCCTCCTCCTGTGGCCTTGGAGACTTCTGTGTGAAATCTAGCTCCAGCATCACCAACAAAAGGTGAAGGGGAGGCCGAGGTGTCCGGGGCCTGTGCACAAGAGTAGATCTTTGAATTCATTTCCTGGGGCTGCTGGAGCAGATGACCACACCATGGGGTTATGTCAACAACAGTTCAGGAGTCCAGAAGTCTGAAGTCAAGGTGGTGGCAGGGCTGGTTCCTTCCGGAAGCCCTAGGGGAAAGTGTTCCACACCTTTCTGCTAGTGTCCTGTAGTTGCCAGATGTATTACTCTGATCTGTGTCTCTCTGTCTTTCTCTGTCTCTCTCTCTTCCTCTCTCCCTCTCTCTTTCCCCTTCTCTGGCTACTTTCTCTTTCCTTTCAATACTCAGGATTGAACCCAGAGCCTTACTGAGCTGTAGCCACACACCTATTGTTATTTTACTATTTTTTCAGTCAAGATCTAACTGATTTCATCACAAAACCCTTAGCTACTTCTGAAATGATTCTCTTTCCTGTAAATAAGTTCATATTCTGAGGTTCTGGATGGACAGGAATTTGTGGGGGACTCCCTTCAATCCACCATAGTCTCTTTTCTGCATCTGATCCTGGAAACATTGGAGATCACTACTACCTGACCTGGGTTCTAGTCTTACACTAATTGCGTTTTGCCACTGGATTCAGACATGAAGGTGGGAGTAATAATGGTGATGGCAGTAACAGAGATGGTGGCAGTCAGGCTGGTGGGGATGGCAAGGGCTGTAGTTCTGTATGAAGGAGCAGGAGAGAAAGATGGAAGGGTCTCCCGACGAAAATAGGAATTGTAGAAGGGAGGTCCCTTGGGGAAGGGAGTCTGGAGTTCAGGGGCTCTGTAACCTCATTCTGCATTGTTGCCATGCAAAGACTTGAATTAATTCTCACATGCAGACCCTTGGAACTGTCATGTTGGTGGGTAGCGTGCAGTGCCATCCCTCCTTCTGAATTTGGTGCCCACTTGTGCCCTTCATTGTCACTCGACAGTATAGAGTGAAGGATAGAGCACTTGCCTGTACTCCTCAGAAGTTGTCCTAACTGCCTTTAACTAGCACATGTTGCTTCAAGGTTGGGACTTGATTTTTCCAGTGGGGATGGTGGGCTGGAAGGTTTGCACAATCCCACCTGTGCTAGCATCCCAACACCCTTCCTGGATTTTCTCTGCCATGGGCCCCCACAGGTGAAGAGCTTCTGGAGACCAGCCGGAGCTCACATTTCCCTCCAAGGCGACTTTGAACTCTTTTCAGGGATGTGATAAAAACAAGAGCTGCTTTGATTTCTCTGGGCCTCTCCCATGCGCATTGAAGACTCTCCAGAGTCATTTCCTGCCTTTCCATGCATTTGTCAAGATGAAGAAATATTTGGGGTTTTTTGTTGTTTCGTTTTGCTTTTCCTTTTGTGATTAACTACTGAGTTTGAGCCGGTGGCATTGGGGCTGTTTCCCTTCCCATCTCTTCTTAAAGTAGTTTCTTTTTTCTAACTGCCTTTCACCCCGTTCTGCTTTCAGTGCATACACACACACACACACACAAACACACACACACACAAACACGCACAATACCCCATTTGCTTTATCCTATTTTATAAAAATACAAACAGTGGCCCCACTCTGAGTCATCATTTCAGATAGAAGCACAGTTTTTAAAAGAGAATTTTTATACTTTAAAAAGAAAGGCCTGCTCCCCGGCTGGAGGCAGGAAGGTGGTGTCTTTGCAGCTGTACTT
The DNA here is from genome assembly GCA_004363535.1 of Dasyprocta punctata. Classification (NCBI taxonomy): domain Eukaryota; kingdom Metazoa; phylum Chordata; class Mammalia; order Rodentia; family Dasyproctidae; genus Dasyprocta; species Dasyprocta punctata. The sequence continues at coordinate 31,945 of RJWM01009817.1, read as the reverse complement.
AGCAGCTGGCTTCGGCCAGTTCTTACGTGTAAACAGCAATTTTCCGAACTGGCATGGGTGCTGGGGCTTTCTTTTTGGAGCCAAGGGGTGTGTGGAGAGCAGTGGTGTTTAGTTAAATTACCGGTCTAGATGCAACACTCCACAGCAGGGATTTGTGAGAGCTTGACCACTCCCTGCTTGTCTGTGTGCACCCAGGCAAGAGTGTGCATGTGTGTGCATGCACAGACATGGGCACCCTGCTTCCCGGAGTGACACCCTTTAAACCCTAAACTGTAAATCAGGAGTATCTTAGGGGAGCGGTAGCCCCAGAGGCTGCAAGCCCCTTCAGTAGGTATCCAATGTCCCTAATAGTTGGAAGCACTGACATTCCAAAGTGCCTCCTGCAGCCCCTACACTTGAAAGCCCTGGCAGAGGAAGTTTGAGATCAGCTTTCTAGCGTATTTTTCACTCAGCTCTCTAGAGCTCTTCCCATCCCGGTGCTTTGTGGGAGCCAGGCTGCACTGTGTGAACGTTTAATGCTAGTGTTCTTGTACCTCACGGAGTCTGGAGTCTGATACTACACAATGTCAAGCTGCAGACTAGGAAACTGTCACCCAAAGGGCCTAGTGCAGGAAGGAAATGGGCGACTGTCCTCAGTGGGTGGGAGGGACTTTGTGTACAGCAAAGGAATGGAACCAGGGGGTCAGTGGATGCCTTGTTGTGCTCAGAGTTTCTGAGGTTAGAAGGTTAAAATTTAGAGGGCTACTGCATGGTTCCTGGCAAATAGGAGGCAGGAGTCGAGGGGTGGAACTGCAGTTACCCTGAATATGCACGTGCATACTCATATGCGTGTGTGTGCACACATGCACGCACACTCACATGAGTGCATTGCCTGATACCTGTGGGAATTGGAGGACCTCCGTTTAGTTCTCCTGAGGGACTGGACATGATATTCCAATCTCCTCACTTTCCTGCTCTCCCTAGTAGCCATGGAGATGGAGGGGAAATGAGAGAGGAACGTGTGATTCTAGGACCCTCTGCCTTCCACATCCCTCGCCAGGATGCAAATCACTGAGCAGTCCCCAGTCCATTTGACAGTCATGGTGTTGGGATTTCCAGAGCCAGTCACCCCCCATTCCTTCCAGCGCAGCCCCTTAGGGGAGAGGTCATCCCCTACCTGTCCTCCCTTCTCCTGAAGCCAAGACATCGGTGAGCAACTAACCAAATGTTATACATCTTCTCACTGGCTTTTCACATTTGGAAGGTTTTGATTGAACTCGTTTCCTTCTAGTGTTTGCTGCAGAGTGGGATTCATCACTGTGTCTGAGCTGGTTCCCAGAGAGGATGTTTTACTCACTTGGATGCTTGGTGCATTGTCTGAGGCCTGGGATTTTTCATCCTTCTAAAAAAAAATGCTTTAAAGGTTTTTTGGAACTGTGCAGATTTATTGCTGGGTGTCTGCCTCTGTGTGAAGGGCTCTGTCTTGGCATGTTTATGGCTGCGAGGTGACAGGAGAGGTTGCTTGAAGAGACCTTTTCATTTAACTAGTCTGTTATGGCTTGTGTCTAGATGTCCCCCCAAAGCCTCATGAAGTCATAGGTGGGGCTTTTTCAGAGGTGTCTGGATCTAGAGTGTGTGATGCTGGGATCGATTCATGGTGGAGTGCTAAGCTCAAGGGCACTGGGATTATTAAGGGTGTGAGTGCTACCTGCCCTAAGTACCCTGGATAAGATATAAGGAACAGAAAGAGCTGCAGTTGCCCCTTCTTGCTTCTGCTATCTTGTGTGCACCATGAACTGTTCTCCTCTGCAGTGCCCCTTTGCAAACCTGTCTTGAACTGACAGCTGAGTATAAACTGAAACTTCTACAAACTGTGAGCTAAATAAACCTTTCCTCCTGTAACTGTAGGTGTCAGGTATTTTCTCTCAGCAATGAGAGAAAAGTAACTAAGACAAATTACTGGGGAATGAAGATTCTGTAGACTCTTGCAGTTCGAGGTGGGTATGTGGTGATTGTTTCGTTCCCCAGGTCCACATAGATGTTTGGAATATAGAAAGGGCCTGTTCCATACCCTCCCACCTGACTAAACAATGCAGAAACGAGGCCATGGGGTTCCTGTAATAGAATACCTCTCCCGAGTTTCTTCAAGTTGAGAGCTCTGCTAGTGCGTGTTTGTAGATCACATTAGAGTTTCTTTACAGATACTTAATTACTTGGCTGGGGTTTAAAAAAAATAGAAATGAAAAATCTAAAATTAAACTACTGGGAGTCTTTGCACATCTGAAACCATCTAGAGATGCAGGAAAGTGTTTTTGAAATTACACTGGAAGCAAATAGGGCAATAGTTATTTCTCAGAGCCTTGTGTATGATGTATCTTTCCGATGCACAATTATTCTGAATTTAAAGGGCAAATATAGTAATTCACTTTGGCTTTTACATCATGGTGACCATTTATGTATCACCTACACTGTGTCCTGCTGGACTCTCTGGCATGTCTTATTTAATTTAGTTCTATTGGGAACATTGGGTGATAGGTTAACTATGATACCTACATTTTATATTGGGTTGACTCCATGTTTTATTGGAGTATAAGCTTCAGCACCTAGCCTTAATGTGTCTGTTGAGTGAACACATTTGGCAAGTTGGGTTAATACCATACAGGGTGGTGATTAGTGAGTGCAGGGAGAGACTTAAAGCTGGAGAGGGCCAGGCAGAGTTGCACAGTTATGGTAACCCTGATCTATCAGAGAGACCAAGGGACAGATTAGAAGAGAGATGGACAATAAGGATCAAGAGTAAGGTGCCTACCAGTTAATGAGCGGCCTTGGAACTTGGGCAGCGTTGACTTTCGTAGGGCCTTTATACAGTTCTCTGACTGTATCATCTCATCTGATACTCCAGATAGCTAAAAAGAGGCCAAAATGGCAAATCATAGCTTTAAACACATGGGAAAACCACTGCATGGCACCCATAGGAAACAGGAGAAAGGCCATAGGGAATGCGTGGTTACTCAGGTTATCTGTGGGAGGTGGTTGGTTCATTCATTCACTTGAACATATCAGAGTCTTGGTGCTGACAGTGATCCAGGCAGTTGTGACCCATGTCCTGTGGCCTCCTGCATCCATTTGTAATAGCTATAGATAGCACTGTGCACACAGCACCAAAACTATTGAGACCCTGCACCCACTGAATTTGATTTTTTTTTTTTTACTTTAGCATTAAAACAAAACCAACATGTATCCTAAACTCAGTCTTCAAAATGAAACTGATTTCTTTTAATTTTTGAATCCTACACAAGACTTTTGGTCCCTGCTCTGAGCAGTTTATATCATGGAGCTGCCTTCTCCCTTTGCCCTGGAAAGGGTGGGGTTCCCAAATGTGGCCATTTTTACTCCTTTTTGCATCCACTAAAAATTCATTGGGGGCTGATGTGTGGTGACCGTGTGCTTGACATTGCAAATAATTCGGGGAACAGCCAGGAGCTGTCTGTCTGGAGGAGGAAGCTGGCACATACATGGTCACTACAGCATAAGCCATAAGAGGGGTGTGGATGCAGTGTTTGGGACTTTCAGAGAGGGAGGAATAGCTCCTGGCTGGGATGCCAAGGAGGTATTTTGAGTTTTGTAGAAGGTTACGGGATGTTGGAGGATGGCGACTTGCCATGGGGGAAGACTCGAGTGGAGAGGCATCCCAGAGAGCAGGACCTGGGAGAATGAAGGTGTGGAGACCTGGGGCTTCGTGAGGCTTGACTGAGGCCTAGGCTGAGTCACTGTGAATGACACAAAATCCAGAGGGGAAAGAGTGTGGGACAGAGCTTGCAGGGTGATCTCTGACTGCAGGTCAGCGTCTGTGTCGTTTACACACACACACTGGCACTGCACTAGCTGAGCACAGACAAACCACACCTGGTTTTGAATTATGTGTGCAATTTTTTGTTGTTGTTGTTTTTTTTTTTTTTTTTTTTTTTTGCAGCACCGGGGATTGAACTCACAACCTCACGCCTGCCAGACAGGTGCTTAAGCCACTGAGCCAAACTCCCAGCCCTAGGTTTTTTTTTTTTTTTTCCCGGCACCAGGGATTGAGCTCACAACCTCGCATCTGTCAGACAGGCGCTTAAGCCACTGAACCAAACTCCCGGCCCTGGTTTTTTGAGGCAGGGTTGCACTGTGTAGCTCAGGCCGGCCTTGCGCTCGCGTTGTAGCCCAAGCCGGCCTCAAACTCACAACGCTCCTCCTACCTCAGCCTCCCGGGTGCTGGAATTAAAGGCATGCGCCACCACGCCCGGCTGCAATTTTTATTCTTTGATGGCATCAGAAAGTGAAACCCCAGGGTGTTCTACCACTGAACTACATTCCCAGTTTTGTTTTTTTTTTTAATCTTGAGACAGGTGCTCACCAAGTTGCAAAGGCTGGCTGTGACCTTGTGATCCTCCTGCCTCAGCCCGCCAAGCAGCTGAGGTTATAGGTGTGCACCACTGTGCCTCGCTCTGTGTGTAATTCTTTTTTTTTTTTTTTTTTTTTTTTT
>RJWM01009817.1:0-27341 GCA_004363535.1 Dasyprocta punctata | reverse complement strand
GAGATTTTTCTCCATAGGTTAGTACATCAGAATGTGGCTCCCAAGGTCCCAAAGTCACTGTGCACCTACAGAAAATTCAAGCTTCTAGGAAGCAGGCTGAATGTCTGAGACATATAGAGCAGCTGTCTCTAGCATCCTTAGACATCCAACACCCTGGTCCACACAAATGGCACAGATCTAAAGTTGTCTTTTTAGAGAAATGTGGAGTGCAGCTTGTTTCAGCATCTTACCGAGCCCTGCTTCTGATAACCTGGTTAACCAGTGCCCTTCTCTTGTCATTTCTTGCAGATGGTCACAAGAACAAAGAAAATATTTGTAGGCGGATTATCTGCGAACACAGTAGTGGAAGATGTAAAGCAATATTTTGAGCAGTTTGGCAAGGTAAGCGCTGCGCAGGATTGGACAGCACATGCCAGAGGTAGCCTGATTGTGCGTAAGGACTGGCTTCTGTGGCCCCTGCCTCTGTCACGGCTGTGTCCTAAAGAACAACTTTGAACGTGGCCATCCTGATTTCAGTGAAATTCAGCAGGGGCTGTGATGGAAGAGGCTAACTCCTTGGTAGCACGGTGACCATGTATCGGCAGGAGCCCACAGAGGGACTTTTCAGTGTGGGTTTGCTGGTGTGGGGTCTGGGCTGGGAGTGGGGAGCCAGGACTCATAGAATGGGGCTTTCATGAAGCTGCTAGAGGCTTGTAAGCCAGGCTGGCCCTTCTCATTGAGAGACGCAGGTCCCTACGGCCTTTGGCAGCTCAGCCATCCCCTGTGCAGTACCCGAGGAGACTGGGAAAGATGCTGGCCAGTGCCTGTGAAAGAGCAGCAAGATGATCCCCCTGACTCTACTGCCAGAATAGGCCAGCGCCTGGAGCCCCATATCAGCAGGCAGCTGAGGGGACAAAGTATATTCACAACAGATGGAGGATCAGATGGATAGATACCATGAGCATCCATGGGTGATGTGCTCAAGTCAGCCTCTTTCTAGTTGGAGCAGGGCCATAGGCCTTTCCTGAGGGTGACAGTCCCTGAGATGGCTCTGTCACCCTGGGAGCTTGGCCCTCGTTGTCTCTGTGTGGCTTCTCCCCCTGGCTCTTATGGCCCCTGCAGATCCAAGGAATTTGGAGGGTGAGGGCTGAGCTGGCTGTCTGTACCCTTGAGTGAGCGTGAGCGTTGTTCTTGGAGCCTGGGTGCGGGACAGTGTCCTCCCACACTGGTCTGTGTCTTCCCTTCTGAAGGGCTGACGTGGCATCCAAAGAAGACATGGTGCCAGTTCTTGGTTCTGTTGCTCATTTACTCCCACGATGGCTGTTGTGCCTGGCGCAGGGAGAACAAGGTGCTGCCGCCCGCTAGCCAGCCTGGAGGTTCTGTGCTTTTGATTTGTTTGCCCTAGGCGATGGAGGTGATGGGCGGCTATGACTCCATCCCCAGGTGAGAGCCATGACCTTTATCTGGCCTCCAGATGGGGACTTTCCTGTCTTGTGTTTATCAGAGACTGTGGCCCAGGCCCTTCTGCATGCTAGTTGAGAGCAGATTCCTTCAGGCTGGTTCTAAGGAACAGGCGAGTGTCTGTGACCACACACGTCTAGTACCTCTCTCCCCCAGTGATTTAAAGCACTAAGAGAGATTTGCCCATCACGCAGCTCCACCCTGCCAGGGAGAGGGAATGGAAATAATGAAATGAGACAAGTCCGTCTTGCATAATGGGAAGCTGTGGAGGGTAGGCCCTTGTTACTGTCTTCCTGCCTTTAAAACAAGTCCAAGGGGAGTGTTTGCAAACAGGAGGTGGGATTTCTGTTTCGAGCCATAACCTGTCTTGGAATCTCACGGGCCTATTTGTAGGTGTCAGGGAAGTTGACGCTGCCTAGCCATTAGAGTATTCCAGACAGGCACGTACTTGCCGACACACCGTACATCTCTGCACACCCCACCGCCTGGTTGTGCCCCTCTGCTTCCCTCTCCCCTTCTTCCCCGCTTTCTTTCTGCTTGTCTTCTGCTGTTTTTCATGAACACTTATAATCACGATCCCATATGCCAGCAGTGAGATGCTCTGTAAGCTTCGTTCATGCCCTCAGCAGCTCCCATCCTTGCCCTGAGAACAGTTGTCCTTTTGTCTGGGAAGCAGTCACAGACAGTCTTCCCCGGCATGCCACTTGCCTGATGGAGCCCAGTTAGTTTTGCACTAATGTGTGTGGATTCCAGCAGGATGTGTAAACTTACCAAGTGCTTCATTCAAGGACTAAGGAGGCTTTTGATTGTATCAAAACCATAATGGTCTCTCTGCTCATGTGCTAGTAGCTTGTTTCATCCATATGCTCTGCTGATTTTCTGGGTCTGTCTTAGAGGAGCTTGTTTCGAGTTTGCTGGTGGCTGGTATAACATCTGCGGCCCCTTGGGCAGGGCTCACCTCCTCTTGGGATTGTGGTGTCATTCATTTGAATCCAGAATGATCAAAGTGGGGAGAATCTGTTGCTAGGCCTTAGGGGCCATGAGAACATCCAGCAGCTGAGTAAGGAGGTAAGAGATAAATTGCTGAGCTGACTCTGCCCTGCAGGAGTTTATATTCTGGTTGAAGGAAGCAGGACACGCGTTTGCGTGCATGTACACACACACAAGCACACATGTTTGCACATGCTTGAGATATACTCACATGTAGGCACACACATGTGCACACATGTAGTTGTTTGGGGCCGTCTTCCAGCCAGCTGCAGATTAGTGAGGTGTAAATTCTGTTATTCATAATGAGTGGCTTCCTCAGTGTCAAATTCTGGGCCAAGCCTTTAGCTTCCGTTACCTCATGTCATTTTCCTATGGGGGGGCTGCTGGTGACATCCCCAAGTTGCTCGTTGTTACATTGGGTCTGGGTAGGACTGCATCCTGAGAGGCAGAGCTGAATGCAGACCTCTCCTCCTCAGGGTTGTTTGATAAGAAAACTGACAAGGTTCTAGGCCCTGTTCCCTTGTTGACCATCTCCAGTATGGGCTTAAGGTGGAGAAGCTGCAAAGGGGCGAAAGGAACGGTATCCCTTCAGTGTGTACCTGGGGCTGCAATATCGAGGACCTTGGACATGTATCTCCTCCTTTTACCTGCATAGTGGATGTTGGTAAAATCCAGCTCTTTTTTTTTTTTTTTTAAAGCTAAAGTGGACAGTAAGGGTCAGGGAGCAGAGTCAACTGAGGTTACCTAGGTAAGGCAAGGTAATAGCCAGAACCCACAACCTACTTCCTCTTCCTCTGCCTCTGGGACTCTGTACCCTCCCACAGCCTCCATGCAAGGTGTGCTGCTTTTTGGGTTCCCCTCACTGTCATTCTTTTCTTCTGCCTCTTCCCATCCTGCCCGTGTGGCAGCTGCTCCAGTTGTTTATTTCAGGTGGCAATCAAGATGGTAAGACTGTTATCAAGGGGCTGAGCTAAGGGAGTTTAAATATGTCATTACTATAAGTGGAGTGGGTGCAGAATGACACACCGAGAGCTTTAAATAACTCAAATTGGAGCCTTGTAAACCCTTTTGTGCTTCTGTCCCACCTTCCTCACAGAGGTCTTAGCCTTCAGGTTAGAGACCTCGCCACTTGTTTATGTCAAAATGAGATGACAGAGTGTGGCCATTGGTGCAAGGGTGCAACTAACTTAGGTGACTGTCCTTCTCCCGGGTAGCTGTCCTGGTGCGTCTTTGGACAAAGGTCAGGTAGAGAGCTAGACCAGCCCTTCCTGCTGAGCCTGACAGTGGGGTGACCCTCCTGTGACACTGTGATGAGTTATGTATTCATGGGCCTCAGTTTCTTTTCTGAGGGGAGGAGTTGAAAAACTTATAGGGTTGACAAACTTGTAAATCTTTTTGGCTATGCAAACTGTGAGCTTTATTACAGCTACTCACTTGTGCTGTTGGAGAGTGAAAGCAGCCATAACCAATGTGTAAACAGATGGGTGTGGTTATGTACAGTACAAAACTTTATTTATAAAAAGAGATGACAGCTTGGATTTGGTCTGTGGGCCATGGTTTGGTAACCCCTGGATAGAATTAGTTCTAAGGAGTTTTTATGCCTGGAAAATCAGTAATGTTAAAAAAAAAAAGTTAAAATATGAGTAGATTGTAATTCAAGGTATCTATAGACTGTAACCCAAATAATACATTATTGGAGGTGGTGAGCATGGTATATAATAAGCAAAACCGTCTTAACCACGTTAGAGTTTATTTCTGGACTTCATGATGCAGGAAAAGCAATGGGATTCTTTATTTAGAAAAAGGCACTATTTATAAACTGGAATCCTCATCCTATGAGAAAGACCCAAAAAAGCATGTAGTTACTTCCGTCTTGCTGTTTCATGTGCTAGACAAAATCAGTGAAACTTGGGATCATGGGGTTCAGATTTTAGTATGAAAATACTTTTACTGTGTGTTAATGTTTCTGACTTAGAGTTATGTGTGCTTGGCACCAAGCCTTTAATGCCTCTTAAAATGTGCCTCTCAAAGATGCTGAGAGATGGATGACATAGCTATTTATGTGGGTGCTGAGAAAGAAGAAGTTAAGATCATGCAACTCAGGCTGGGGAGAGCCCCAATGGTCACTCAGTTTTGCACAATGTACCCCCTCACCTGTCCCCCCTCACCTGTCCTCCCTGCTTATAAAACCCAGGCTGCCTCTTTGGCATGAAGCAACATCTTCCTCCCAGGAAGTCGATTTTGTTCATTTATTGAGAACATTGATCATGAGTAATTTGTTTAACTGCCTTGCCTTGTTCTTAGTGGACATTATGTGTGTTGATGATTTCATATACACAGGAGTGGTCTATTTAGGCCATTTCAAAAATGGCAGAAAAGTGATGCTCTGATATGCCCGTGCCGGTCCAGACAGTGAATTGGCCTGTTCTCCACATACAGCCACCCTGAAGAGCCCAACTTGGTAATTAAAATGCACTGGATCAAAGAAACTCCATGTACACTGGTTTCTTCCTTCTCTTCTTTAGGCCCCTCCTTCAAGTACCAGTTTCTTACATTCTCACTTATAGGATTTTGGAGATCAAAAAGAGGCCTTTTAAAGTGAGTGAAGCCTCTGTTTTATGCAGAACGGAGTGGTTCCACACCTTCCAGCTGCCTCCCACAAGGACAGGGCTGCTCGGGTGTCCGGCTCTCGAGGTGACTGGGGCTTTATAGGACTCCTGTGAAAGCTGGGCAGCCTGCGTGCAGAGGCTTCCAATTATACTTCACATGGTGAACTGTGTAATTAGTTTGGAAGACTTATGCTTAGTCATTGGTTTATCCTAATCGGCTTTGGCTTTCCCCAACAACAAAGTGAGCTTATTTTGCTAAGCTGAAACGACTCTGCACCCTTTGTCCTGCCTTTTATTGTCTCATTCCTTTCATTCTGTTTTACTGCCAAAGTTCTGTTTCATTAGGCCTACAAGTCATTTCCAATTCAGTGGGCTGCTACAATCCGGCCTTTATCACTAGGCTGTCCTGGTTCCCATGTCCCTTCTGGGCCAGTGCCCGAGTCTGTGGCTTGACGTGAGGACTTTAACCCTTTCTTGGGCTAGCCCATGGTCATGATGATAGAAGAAAAGGCCACACAGAGACGATTTGGAAAGTCCCAGCTCTTCAGGTTTCACAGAAGGATGGCTCTGGGGAACGGGAGACTCTTTGGAGCCCTTGCTGCTGGCCTTGGATTGTGTGTGGGCCTGTGAAAGTTTACTTGAGCTCTAGAGAGCAGTGTTTGAAAGCTTTTTGGAATAAAGAAAAACCAAAAGCAAGAATGAATTGGCCTTTTAATATGGTGAGGTCTTCTCATTTATTCCTCTAGAGTGGGAGTCACTGAGGTGCTTTCTGAGGGTGTCTGCACCTGTTACTTCCTAGCCCCAGGTTTTAGGGGCGGGTGTGCTGGCGGCGTGTCCACAGCCGATGCTCAGATACTCCTTTGGATACCTTCTGTGTGAGGAGAGTAGTACCTCGAATAAAAAATATTATGAAGCCTTTGAAATCGAAAGACAAGAGAAGTGTGAGAAAATACATAAGCAAGTTAACATATTCCCGAAAGTGAACTGTGATCTGGGGTACAATATTATCACTTCCAAATGTGTGTTGCAGATAAATAGTGTGGGGTTTCCTCAGAGGAGGCCTGCAAAGCAAAAGTTGTGTGTGTCCTTTGTGGGTATGAATTGACTGGAAAATGGTCAGTCAGCTGGCCTGGGCCTCGCCTGTCACCTGTTGACCTTTCACCCGAGAGTCTTGTTGCTCCTCAGACCTTCTTCAGCTGTAACTGCGGAGTGTATGGGAAGAATAGTTTTCCTCTTCCTGGGGAGCTATGCTGAAGGCTGCTTTTGGGTTTGAGCTTCCTTCCTGTGAGAGCCCAGAGCAAGGCCAGTCCTACCCCCATGTGTGTTATTCATTCTCTGGTCTGTGTCAGTCCCACCCTTCAGAAGTGTGTCCTGTCAGGAGGGGACTTTTTTTGCTCCGACATGTGAAAAGTTTTCCTCAGCAGGCAGGAAAATGCTGCCAGGCTGGGGACACAGAGTAAACTCACATCACCCCTGGGACAATGCCATTCCTGCCAAACAGCTTTGCCTTTTCCTGGCCAGCTATGCCACCCCAGACCAATTTCTGCTGTAGCCAGTGGAGGCTGTCCAGTTGGACACAGATTGATCACCCTAACCTCACTTTTCCTAAATCTTCATATTTTTGCTTCAGAAAAAGTTCCTTAAAAAAAGATAGTGGGTTGCCAGGAAAACTTCCATTTTCCTTTCAGTGTATAAAATATAACCAACTGTTGTTAGGCAAAGGCATCAGACATTATTATTGCTCTGTTAACAGTGTTTTAAAATATACAAATAGAAAAATAGAATGCCTTCTGGGTAGCAAGCTGGGAAAATTTTGAGATTATGCTAATCAAATGCCATGTTCATTTGCATAGTAGGTAAAGGAAGGAGGCCCAAACTTTCCTCCACTGCTGTTTAAATGCGTTTTCCAGTATGGCTTGGCTGTATTTAGTTTTTCTGTCTCTGGGCCAACAGGCAAGAGGCCATGGGCAGAGCAGCCCTTGGACACCAAGGAGTTAATGAGGCCAGTGGTGGGGAGTGGAGGGGGTGAAGTGTTTCCACCAGCTCACCTTCCCAGAGTCCCCCTGGAGGCCTCTGAAGAGGTCACTTACAATGGAGTTGTTAGCATGAGAAAAGAAAGCTTTCTCTCCCTAGATGTAGTTCAGTGGGAACTGAAAGTGTACCAGAAATCACGGCTCCAGAAATCATGGCTCCGGCTTGTGCCAGGGGGTGCAAGGGGTGGTTCTTATGGAAGAGAAAGCGTAGTTCATTTAGACTTGGCATAGAAATCGAACTCTATTGTTCGGTAGTGTGAACATTGATATGGAGATTCCCGCCCGCCCCCCCACCCTGTCTGTCAATAGGATACCCCATTACATGGGTCTATATGCTTTTCTTTTTTCTTCCTTTCTTTTTCCCTTTTCTCCTTCTTTTGTTCCCGTAGAAATAGTCTCTGTAGAATGGCAGGATTTGTCAAGTTACTGCCCTCTAAATTTTTACAGCACTGTGTTTTCAGACTTGGTATTTGTGAATTAGCTCAAAGTGGGCTGCCAATCTGTGCTTTATTTACATTCGAAGCCATAATAGTGAGAGCCCCAGAAAAAATGTTAATATGCAGGCAGAAGCAGAAGGAGGTGAATTTCTGACTGTTGCTAACCTCACCACTGCCTTTAAAACTAATCATGAGGCACACAGCTGATATTTAATAGCTTTTAGCTGATTATTTTTCTTCTCCTCCTCTTTCTTTTCTATCCAAGTTGACCTGGGTGTACTTGAGCGGAAATGAAGTCATCCAAATGCTGAATTAGAATAATCACAGGCCTCTAAGAATGAAATGGAAGCAGAGATTAAATGGTGGAGGGAAAGCTGGCATTAATAAGCACCAGGAAAACTTTGCATAAAATAAATAGATTGGCTAGATTGGATTTGTATATGCTGCTTCCATTTTCCCTCTACTTCGTGTTGTCTTGGGAGAGTCAGTTACTGGCCAAGTGGGATTTGATTTGCCTCGAGGCCACATACTTTCTGCAGCCTGGGTGATGACCCTTTCTTTTTTGTGGGACATTTGTGTGACCATGGTGTTTCCAGGATGGAAGAATTAGGTTGGAAGGTCTGTTGCTATGAAAAGTTGATGATTTTTTGTTGCAGCTTGGGGGCTGCGGTGGCTTGAGACAGATGCAGGAAGATGGGAGATTGTATTATTATTGATGAATTTCTAATTGTAGGGCCTTCTCCCCACAACCTGGGCAGGATGAAGGTATGGTGTCCAATTGTCCTGGCTTTCCTGGAACTTGAAGGGGTTTCCAGGAGAGTAGGACTTGCAGGCCAGATGAATGTTACCCTAGATAAAGGGGAGGTGGGAAGAATCAAGGCAAGGGCTGACTTTGGGCACTCTAAAAGGTTCAGTAACTTCCATGACCACCTCCAGGCAGAATGAAAAATGTTCCTTTTTGTGTGTTGTAGAACACTGACTTCGTACCCATTTGCATTTTGCCTGCCTGGTTTAACCCAGCAGCTGGGACAGGAGCCAGCCTGGGACCTCTATGAGCACAGGCGTCTAAGTGTTAAGTGAGCAGGCGGCCTGGGGAGGACAGGGAGGGCAGACCTGCAGTCCCCCAGCCAGAGATGGCTTGTCATTGGCTTGGAACATAGCACCCCTTCAGGCTCCTACTTGGTGATTATTTCTGTGACTCTTGAAAATAAAAAATTCTGCCCCAGTGTAGTGAAAAGTGAGCTTCTCGTAGTTAAAGAGCAAAATAAGGATTTAATTAGATTAAAAAATCCAGCAGAGTGGTTTGTTTACAGGAAGTCATTTTTTAGGTGGTCTGTTGTAGAAGATGTAATTTGTGCAAGTGGATTAGTTGCAAATTAGAGATTTTTGGTGGTTGAGGTCGCTAACGGTCTTTTATAATTAGCAGCAGAAGTAAATATTTTCTGACTTGCTTATAGCATGTTAGTATTTAAAAAAAACAATTTAAGGTGTTTTTCACTTAAGGGCAAAATAAATGAGAGTGTTGAATGCTCAGAGACAGGCTTTCTGCCCTTATTCCCAGCTTTCTTCTAGAATGTCAGGAGGGCAAGCCACAGACATGAAGTGCTGGGATCTGTAAGGGACTTGCAAAATCTTCCATATGGGAACAAATATTTTTTATTTTTATCTCTTCAGTAGGCCACCTCGTTTCTCTTATTGATAGACCTGTTTTAGTAGCCAAAAAGGAGGATTGATTGGCATCTGTGTTCAGATTCAGGGATTCCTGTTTGCCCTAATCATGTGTCTTTTGTGTTATAATTGCCCCAATTACTTTATTTATAAGACCACTTGAAGGTTAGGAAAGGAAGACTAGGGAAGTGTAGATGACTTCTGCCAAACCCCTCAGCCAGGCAGAAGTGGGCCCCAAGTCCTGTGTACCAAGAAGGCCTGTGTTTCCTACCCTCCACGAACTTCTCCAGCCAGGCCCCCTCACAGCATGCTCTGACTAGCATTTTTTAACATCCTAGAGTTATTGTAGCACATCATCGTGGGGGTGACTCTTTATGGTTGCTTGTTTAAAACATGTTCTAGAAAATAAATTTTATCATACAGAATGCAAACTTTGCATAATTCTTTTTAAAAATCAGTGAGAATCTGAGACCTTTCAGGGTAGCTGCTGGCTACATCAACCTCTGTACCTGTCGTTAGCAGTCCATAGGTAGGAAGGTCAAGACTCACTGTTATTTCTTGTGTAGCATAGGGGCTGGCAAACTTTTTCTGCACAGGGCCGATAATAACTATTTTTAGTTTTGTGGCCCACGTGGTCTCTCACAAGCACTCAGCTCTACCATTGTATCATGAGAAGGGCCTAAGATAATAAGAAAATGTGTGGTTGTGTCTGTGTTCCAATAAAACTTTATTTACAGAAAACCTGGAGCTTTCCTAGATTGACCCACGGGCAAATGCTTGCCAACTTCTTGAAGTAGGGTATTGCCCAGTGATAAGGGAATGGGCAGGTTGAACTCACACTGATGTGTCACATCCAGCCTCATCTGGATTAGCTCTGAATGCCAGGTAGATTGTTTAACTTTGTCCCACCTCAGCTTCTTTCTTTGAAAAATGAGGATGATGATGGTACTTACTGGGTAGCATTGTCATGAGGATTAAATGAGCTAGGGCAGCCGTAGTTCTCAGCATCCCGCCTGATACAGGCTGTTGGCACATTCACTGTTGTTATTTTCCACCTTTGAGACCAAGGTCCTTTTGAGACTTTGGAGTTGCCCCTGCAGTCCTGGTCAGCAGTGGGCCTGCTTGTTGGTGTATCTGTCTCTGTGCACACACCCATGCACACCTGCGTGCCTGAATGTACGCACCCACGCACAAGTACACACACTCTTTCATCTTTTCCCCTCCGTCCTCCATGAGTTTATCACTCAGTTCTTCCACCCACCCTGAGGATGACACAAATAGAGAAGTCCCTCCTGGGTTTTTGTAGCATAAAGTTGAAGGTTCTGTTTTGTGCAGTTTTTGATAGAGTGTGTCTCAAGTTCAACCCAGCCACCTTGGTGCTTCCAGTTTGTGGAACCAACCATCAGGTTGCTCTGGCTATGATGGAAAATGTTGGACCAGTGTGGCCCAGAGGAGAATTCTTCTGACTGGACTCTGTGGATGAACTGTCATAACTTTTTGAATAAACAGTTTTTTGGGGGATAGAGAATACGATCTGGAAATTGTTCCCAGTATCACTTAGCTGATGTTTATTAAAATACATTTAAGTATATTGATTCACTAATGTGTTTATTGCACTTATTTTGCCTCAGGGGAGCTTTTCACATCCTTGTTTAAGTTTTCTTTCCTTTTCCTTTACATAAGATTTTCATAAGGTTGGTTTTCTGGCTTCTTTTGAATTTATAGCAAGTATTAAGGGATGGGAAGATGTTAATAAACTCAGTGTAAGGAAAGAGGGAGAAGAACCTATGACAATCCAGAACCTTCGATCTTAAAAAGCTCAACATTGTGGTACTGTTTAGTATAGGGAAAGAGCCGTCCTTCCTTATTAGGCTGAGAAAGTGCATCCACAGTGTCTTATGTCATTCATTCATTCATTCTTTGATTCATTCAGTAGATCTTGGTTATCTTCTGAATGTCAGACACTGAGTTAGGAGCACAAGCCACCAGTAAGTGGAACAGACTCTGCTAACTTGTAGTCTTTTTTTTGGGGGGGGGTGGTGACCAGGAATTGAACTCAGAACCTTGTGCTTGCCAGACAGGTGCTTTGCTGCTGAGCTATATCCCCAGCCTTGTAGTCATTTTTAGTATGGGGTGGAAGAGGGGAAAGACCAGCCCCAAACCAGCAAGTGAATAATAAAAAACAATTACAAATTTTGCCATAAAATAAATCAGGAGCTGAGATAATCCATAACGGGGATCTGAAAGAGGAAACCTTGGCTTATCAAGAAAAAAGCCAGACATATATAGCCCCTTTACCTGGACTTGACTGCAGACTTCACCAAGTGGGGCTGGGTCTGCTTATTGACTGTGGACCGGCCCATTACCTGGTGGTAGTTTAGTGCTCAGTGAATACTGGCAGAATGGGTAGCCCCTCTGTAGCAGAGGGTACAGGTATGCAAGTCACTCAAGAAAGAGTTTCAAATGATAAACTTACCATTTTTCTTTTTTAAAATGGGGCTTCAAGAGAATATATATTCATTTATCTGGAGAACTTATGCAGAGCATACTGTTTCTTTGCAACCAAGAATAAATCAGCTAGTTGTGCTCTATGGCCACAACTTCATAGGACTAAAGCATGTTGAGCTGGTCAGCAAGGCCCTCTCAGAGCAGGAGAGGCTCAGCCAGGAGTTGATGAGGATAGACATCCGGCTGCCACACAGAAGGGAACAATAGGATGTGTTTAATCTCCCTGTTCTCCTTCCTGACTTTGGTCTATAGGATAAGTCACGGACCTCCTGAGAGTGTGGAGGGGTCTTAGGTGAAGCCTGGGGTTTGCTGAAACCACAGCGGGCCTTGACTCAGCCGGGCTCATAGGTGTATGCATCTTTAGGAATGGGCGATCAGCCAGGCTGGGGAATGGAAATGGGTTCAGCAACATTAAGCCAAAGCACAAACATCTCTGACCCTTGGAAATCTGGCTGTGGCTGGGGAGGGCGCATGAGTGGGGACATTTTCCTTTGCCAGAGGGACACCATTGTCACTTACTGCCAGACTCTGAAGAATTGTCTGGGTGATGTGGGTTAATGTCGAATGGTTCTGGAGTTTCAAATCAGATAGACTGAGCTCGAATCCAGATGTCTGTTTGCCATTAACATTGTGATGTTGGGCTTTTGATTTAACTGTACTGAACCTTGTTTCTTATCTGTTAATTAGGGCTATAATTTCATTTATGGGGGGAATGAGAATGAAAAGAGACAAGTTGCCCAGTGTCTGGCACACGGGCACTCAATGATGATTCCCCCCTCTTCTGAACCCCCGAGTTGTTGACTTCCAGGGATGCCACCTCAATAAACTCTCTACCTTTGTCTGCACAAAGCACTTCCTCATGCCAAATAGATGGACTTAGCTTTTAAGGGACTAGTTGCACAGTCACTCCTGGTCTCTGTCCCTCACTCTGCAGTCATCAGCTCTCTGAGAAATTCTGCATCTAAGATCCTGTTAGTTTTAACCCAGCTGGAACTGCTGTGGGGGGAGGCCGATGGGAGGAATTGGCTTTTTCTCCTCTTATGCTAATGAAGTGAATATGGCAAGGAGTCACAATATTTTCTTTCCAGGCAAAGAAATGTTGTACTAGGAGAAACAGCATGCAGGGGAAGCAAATGTGATCTTGCTGGATTCTCTCGAGGGAGGAACGGAACAAACTGTCAGCTTCTGTTGAGAAGATAATGCTCTCACTATGATAAATGCCAAGTTTCTATGGGAAGCCACCATCTTCATGGTAGCGTCCCCATGTGTTTGGTGCAGGAAAGCAGATCTTTGTGGAGGGTTGGTTTCTTTGCAATGAGAAATGAATTTGAAGCAAATGAGACTGTACCTTGAAAATGTTCTCTGAAGGCAGCTTTATAAAGCTAACTGCAGTGTGCCAGTGTGGCCTGCTCTTCAAATACACCTATGGGGAACTTCCACCCTTCATAAATATTTCTTACATATGACTCGGATTAAGGAGGCACATGAGACAGGAAAGCCGCCTAAAATAATTTCCCCTCTCTTAGGAAGTCGCCTCTGTAATTCCCTTGCAAGTGATTTTAAAAGGCCTGTTGTGATAGAAGTTTCTGAGTTTCTGTTTTCTCACAGACTTGGGTTTTTCCAGTACTGTCTGTCTATAGCATCCTTTCTTAGTGAGGGTGTGTCTGGGTATATTTTATTGAGCACTTGGAAGAGCTTCCATTTTTAGTTGTTCTTCTGAGGGTGTTTTATGCCAATCTCCCATACCTGCTTCTGCATGTCTGGGCTGCCCCCTCGGCACATGGCTCATGGTGACCTTCAGCTTACTCGGGGACATTCTGTGGGGACGTTTAGGAGCTCTCAGGATGCTGGAGACCATGGTGATGGTGGAAGAGGAGGAGAGATGTCTCCATCAGCTGCAGCTGAGGAGGCCCTGGAGTGGGGACACTTGCCCACCCATTTGTGCATTTGGCAACCAAGTTCTAGAGATGAGCGGGGTGGGGTCCCTGCCCATGTGGGGCATGGGGCAGAGAACCAGAAAACCCCAGAAGCAGAAGCACAGTGCAGTCTATGTGTGGAAAGCGCAAGGGAGGAACCTGCTGATGGGTGGGGACAGCAGGTGCTGTTCTGAGCTCTGTGCCCAAGTCTCCCACCCTTTGTCCCTGCCATCCCTCGTCTCTTCCCTGAGGCAGCCTTGGAAGTTGGTAACACCTTCGTTTACCTTGATGCCAGCCTGAGCATTGACCTGCACAGGGTACTCAACATGTATCTCAGATTCCTTAGAAGATCAGTATTGCCACTGATGGTAGGAGATAGCCTGTAAGTGATTCATCCCACATAACCAATGGTAGAGGAGTCCTGCTTGTGCCCACTTTGGAAAGAATCCAGTGGAGATTGCCCACCTCAGTGGGCTTGAGATAATGAACCTGACTTGGTCATCAACTGAAGAACAGGGAGGGGACAGCTCAATTTGAACTTCTGCCTCTACCTTGCCCCAATGTTACCAACTGAGGACACACCCTAGGATTTTCCTCCCTTCTTCTTCCTCTGTTCTGTTCCCTGTCTGTCATCTAATGCTGCGCATCCAGAAGAGGCCGCTGCTAGGTTTGCTTGTTGGTTCAACCCTTGAGTGATACAACGGACACTGCTTCTTCATGGTTAAAGAACCTCAGCAAACAGAGTTATAGTTCTGTCTCATCATTGCTTCCTACATGCATGTCACATGGGATCAGCTAGTGAAGGACTTGGTAGCCCAACAAAAGAGACTGTGGTGACTTCTCACATGTGCTAGGACAGAACAGGCGAAGTCAGTGACAATTTGAGTAGTGTCCCAAATCCAGTGTGTTAATTGTAGGTATCTTTTAAAGAGGCAACAAACAGAAATAGTGTAATTCTCATATATGTTGAGTCCTCCCAATATCCAGGGATTATGCAATTGATTATTATTCTTAGGCTCCTTCCAAGCACTATGTTCGTATGGGCCAGGGGTTGACAAACTTCCAGATAGCACATATTTTAGACTCTGCAGACCATACAGTCTCTGTCCCTGCCACGCAGTCCTGCTGTTGTAGCACAAAACAGCCACAGACAATATGTAAATGAATGAGCCTGGCTGTCTTCCAGTTTAACTTTCCTCTGCAAAAACAGGCAGCAGGCTGCTTGTGGCCTGTGGGCTGTAAAGTTTCTGTGGGGGACATTCTCAGTTCCTGGCTTGAGTCTCAAAGAAAGTCATGATTTCATATAACTGAGAATGTTGTTAGGGTCAGTCATAAAATTTCTTTGGGGGTGCAGGTAAACTTAAATGGAATAGTAGTTCTGTCATGCTAACACACAGCAGAAAGGTCACGTCTAATGTTGCCTCTCCAATCCATTGAAAGAATCTTTTAAAGTAGCTGCAAATACAAGGACTAGGGAGGTTATTGCAGATGCAAGCCCTTGTTGGAAACACAGACGTGTTAGGGTGGACAGGCAAGGAGCAATGATCCTGGGGTCTCGCTACTTTCTGAGTTGTGGGGCTGCTACTTGGGGACAGGTGCTCTAGGAGGTGGTAGCAGCCACTAGTGAGGCATCACTTGTCCGCCTGTATTTCTTAACATGAAGGGCAAAAATGGAAACTTCATGCGGCTTCGTGCAGTGGATCCTTGGGTGCTCACACCTGTAAGCTGGGAATTTGGTTATAATAATTTTCCTAGAAGAAGAGGAGGGGAGGGGAAAGGAGGGGAAGGAGAAGGAAGAAGAGGAAAAAGAGGAGGAGGAGGAGGAGGAGGAAGAAGAAGGAAAAATAGATCCATATGAATTAACTTGCACTCCTTAGATCTATAAAAATGCAGTGACATCAACATGTTGATGAAAACGTGGAAATTAACACTTGGAAATTTTTATATAAAACCTGTATTAAGAATTCGGCTAAACATTCACATACTAAAAAGAGCTATATATTTATACCTGAAGAAACTCAATTTGATGCAAGCTGCTTATTTCTCCATTGTGGTCACGTGGGCCGAGGTCCTTAGTATGAAAAGTAATTTACGAAAATTAGTCCAAGGCAGGTAGAGTGTGAAATTAAATTGATGCCTTGATTTCTGTATTCTCTAGTAAGTGTTTCTCTGAAAATTTGTCATTTCTGTGCTAGGAACTTTGAAGTATGGGTTTTTTTTTTTTAAGAGTAAAGAAGTTCTTACTGGTTAAGGACATGAAACAATCTTAATTACAGGCTAAGGAGGCATGTTTCATTTTGCTTTGTGGCTAAATATTAGAGTGGGCCCAAATTGGGCTACCAGTAGAGGATTTAACATGTCTATTAAAAATTACAACTGTTTGGGCCAAGCCATTTTATTTCTTTGGCTATGATTAGGGCAATTTAGGGCCCTTGAGCTGTGTAGTCCTAGAGGGAAGTTTGGAGGCTCAGGAGTAACATGGTGACCATGGCTACTTCTATGAGGATATCCTGGGTCCTGGCTGGTCATGTCTGTGCCAGTGAGTCCAAGCGGCTGTCCCTCTCCAAGAGCAGTTGTCAGTATCTGTGTCCTTGTGGCAGCCACTGCAGTGAGCATGAGTAGAGTATGGGTATTGCGGTTGAACTCTGGTAATCCGAGAGGACAGAGAATCGCTGCATGCTCATAGATGGCTTCCGTGACCAGCTGAGGGCCACATCAGCACAGTTCAGCAAAGGCAGAGATGATGTGACTTGACCTTGTCAGCAAAACACAGCCCTCCAGGATAGGCCCTTCTGCTTGGTCCCTGGCAGTTCTGTGGCCTGTCTCCTGCTATGGAGTCATCAAGCCACATCTCCAGCACCCAGGACCTCTGTGGCAGGTGGTCCCCTTCCATGGGCCCCCCATTGAGAGGTCAGGTAGACGTGGGTCAGCCCTGCAGACTGAATTATTTCTGTCACATAACTCGCAGCAGATATTTGGGGCACTCTGAAAAATGAATTATGGGCTCTCGTGATTTTTATTTGTCCGGGATGGCATGAGTGGTATTTATCTCCCTCATCCTCGCTCTTCCCACTCTCCAAGCTTTTGTCTCCATCTGAGTCAGCATGACATGGTTTGAAAATTGCCTGTTTGCCTTTTAATGATGATTAATGTCCAAAACCATGTTTCAAATTTAGGATCTCTTGAAGAGTCTCTGAGACTGTTACCCAGAGCAACCTGCTTTGGGAATTGATCTCGCAGAGCTCTTTATGTCTCCAGCCTGATTCTGATTCCTCCCAAACGTCTCCACCTTTCCCCTCAGCTCCTGTGGGCCTTCTTGGGTCTTTGGCATGAGCAACTGAGTGGGAGCAGATGAGAAAGGCCTTGTCTGACAGTGACTCACCGTTTTGGTCACCATGGGGTCTGCGGGAGGGTCACTCTTTCTTGCCCCTCCTTCCCTCTTCCCAAATCAGGGAGGCCAAGGAGGAGCTTCATTTCCTCAACAGCAGGTGCCTGTCATCTATCTGAAGATAGTTGCCAACATCTGGTACAATTGCCTCCACAAACACAGTAACAAGGCGGCCTGCAGTTCAGTGGCGGAGCGAGCATCGCCGCTTTAATGATAACAAGCTGCTGGCCTCCCCTCTGAGATGAATCCATCTCACAGATGTTTGTCTAGTTTTGGCAATCGTATCGCACTATAGCTTTGGTGATTATGCTCAACTGGAGACTATTACAATAAAAGAAGTTTGAACTTGTTCCATTTTTACATCCCGCCCCCTTCCCCCCTGTTCTGAGGTATAATTTATATCAATGGCTGTAATATTGGTTCCATTACTGAGGCCTCTTTACTTTTTATTATGTCGGTGGCGCGGCAGCTTAGAGCCTGGCTTCCTCCACAGGTTAATGTGCTTTAGCTCCATCAGCGCTTTTAATGTCCTCACTTAATGGCCCCGTGGCAGTCCTTTGCCCTCTGTTGAAGCATGTGTTGACACTGAGAAGTCATGTGATTTCGTGGACTTAATATCTCCAACTATAGATAGTTACGGCTGTGTGTGCGGGGAGTGGACAGAGGTCATAAGGGATGCGGAAGGAGAGGTTTACCCCATGGCTGACACCGAGGGCCCATCCCTGGGCGTGTGGGACCTTCTACACTGCTGTCGGCCTTCCTGTCTTCCTCGCTCCCCCTCCCTTCCCCATCTATTCCTTCTGTTCTTCTTCCTCCTCTTAAACTGTAACAAAATCAATAAAGGACACACCTTGGTGGAATGGCATATAGAGGATTGTTGGGCAGTTACTGCTGCTGTGTTCAATATTTTGAGCTTTAATAGTACATGGTGAATTGATATTTCATACTAGTTAATATTACACAGCTTTTGCCACTATGTAGCTTTATATATAACAATGGGAAGGAGCCACTGACCTATTTGAAACATATTTAGTGACAGGCATTTTAATAACTACTATCAATTATATCATAAACTGCAGGAACTATCATTAATCGCATCTCTGTTGTGTACTAGCTACTACACTGATGATATGTAAATGATGATGATATATGATGTGTACGAATCTGTCATTCTGACAGTATCCCTGCAAGGTAGATGTTCCTTGTACCCATGGTCACCAATGAGGAAAACAAAGCTCAGAACAGGAAGGCACCTGCTCAGTGACACCAGTCTGCCAAGGGACAGAGAAGATGTCAGTTTAGGACTGATGAACTCCAAACTCATACCGTTCTCTGGCTGTCCTTGTCATCATTATCCTATTTGTGGCCTGAATTGATGTCATGGAAAAGACCTGCCCATTTGAGATGTGGCACATTATATAAATCAGTACAAGATAAATCACCATCATCACTTAACATTTAAGCCTTTTTTAATTTTAATTTGGATATTATTTTGTCAAAGATGAGGAAACACAATTTTGGCAAGGTGTTATTTTGGGCAGTACGCTTACGAATGGGTGAGTCAACCTGGCTGTGGGTGTCTCATTGGTAGCCAGGCACCATGTGCTCCTTTCCTGGGCCAGAAATAGATATTGATCTCTATCTGGAGGTCCTGGAGAGCTACACTGGGCTTCCACAAGGAACCATAGGAACCACCTCTTCTTGGCCTCTGGACAGGACCTTCACCTCTGTGGGCTTATGTTCCACAGAAAGAGAAAACGTCCCTTGAAAAGTTAAGACAGAGTGATCTTTTGTAATGCGTATCAAAATAAAAACCAGAAGGTGACTCACAAAAAGATTAGTTTTCAAAAAGATCCAAAAAGGCAAAACTTGAAATCCAGCAGATTACTAAAGACTTGATATTATCTTTGTCATTCAAGTTAGAGTAAAGGGCTTTTCACCTGGGCCTTATATGGTCATCGATTTAAAAAAAAAAAAATGCACCATGATCTTGAGCTGTGTTTACCTTCTGCCATCCTTGGCTTTCCCATCTATACGTTTTAGGTTTGTAGACACTGAATGGCATTTCAGATCTGTTCCAGCTCTGGAGTTGGATTCTGTTGGCTGGAACCCGCAAATGCTTTTCCACGATTGAAGTGTCTGTTTTATGATTCTCCATCGCTAGCTTCCTTCTGTGTCTCATCTGGGTTCCAAGTTGCACAGCCAGGTTAAGTCAAGTGTGATTCACCACTGGGGCCTGTGTGTTGATGTGAGACCTCATCTTCGTGACTTCCCCGCCTTAGCAGACTCTCCTGTGCCAGGAGTTGTCCAGGAAGTTTTCATACCGTATGTGTGTGACATCCAGGTTCCTCACTCTCTGCTGCCTGCCCCTCCTCACCAAATTAGTTCTTCCGCTGTGATGCTGGAGCCAAACCACCAAAATGCAGCAAAGGCATGTGGCACAGCTTTATTCCAGTTTTTCTCTTGCGGTAGTTACAATATTATTAAAAATCCATTAAATTTTAATGTACCCTATAAAATATGTGCTCTTGTGAAAGCAAGCACAGATAATTATTTCTGATGAATAAACCAAGAGGACAAGTATGTATGAAGTTCATGCTGCAGCATTCAATTTTTATTATATACATCTCCTGCAGGGGCAATCACTGTGATGTTCCAGCTGGTTGTGTGGAGGGCTAGTTCTTGGAGATCCTTTGGGGGCAACATGAACCCTGACCTCTCCGGGGTGTTCTCAGAGCTCATTATTACAGGGAAGGGAAGAGCCATGTGTAGTGGCTGCCTTCTGTGATGCTGTTTAAATGAAAGGCTGAAGGAGAAAATGAATCAGGGAAAAGAATGCCATCCATCCAGTACTCCAAGGGAGACCTGAAGGATGAAAAGCAAAATGAGACAAACATTTGAAGTTCTTCTGCCTAGTGACCCTGTGCCCTTGAGCCAGTGTCTTTGCTTCTCTCAGTATTTGTCTCCTAAATGGGGAATGACCATTCTATCTGCCATGGGGCTTAGTAAAGGAGTGTGCCTAGCTCAGAGTGGACATTCTGAACTGTGGGTCCCCTCTTTCATTCCCTTTCCTCTTCTTTGGAGCATCCTCTGGAAATGTTCTCATAACTCCAGAAGTTGTAGAATGAGCTGCGCACTCCTGGCTGCTGTCGGATTCATGTGGAACCTATGCCTGTTGCTTGCTAAGCACCTGCTCTACTGCTGGGCCACTCTCCCAACCCCATGTGGGGACTCTTAACGTATTACTTTTGTGTCACAGCCTGCTGGGCTTTGGACCACCTCATATGCTCTAGGCATGGTGGCTTCCTGTGGTTTCTGAGAGGCTGCATCTGCTAGGTGGGTGGGACTGCCTTCTGCAATGGGGAGTAAGTTGGGTTTGTTGGTCTCCCTTCTCAGGCTGCCACTGGCCTCAAGCACAGACAGCAGCTGTTTCTTGCTTGGAGGTGCACTGGCTTAGACCAAGGGGGGGGGCTTGCCCGAACACCCTCCTGGGGTTTGTTGGAGGCCAGATCTAGGACCTGACACCTGATCTGCTTTACAGGTTGTTGAGCTCCAACTCAGGCCCTCTTCCTGGGGCAGGGTTGGTCATCCAGCAGGCTCTGGCCCTGCAGAAGGGAGGGCAAGATTCAGAAGCATTTGCAAGGATTTGACAACTGAGCTCATACAACTCTTTCTTGCCAGGGTGGCAGAGGGGCATTGTCCTCACATTCTGTTACCTGGCATGCTGGAGAGGGACAAGCAGGGTGCTAGGTGGGTCACACAGTGGTACTCTGGAGTATCACACAATGGGAGCTGCTGTGGAGAACGTGCAACACGTCACACAGTGTGAGATGAACTGTAAATGACTGAAATTCATTTTAAACTGTTGTAGTTTTGTTTAAAAACAAAAGGGCATTCTAGAAAAAAATAAATACAGAAGTAAACAAAGAACTAACAATTGCCTTCTATTTTCATTGACATAAGACAACCCGCAGTGATGTTTGGGCGCGGGTTCACCGTGGTGTGACTGCACATGGTGAACGTGGTTGTGTACGCTTTTACATCAATGGGATCATATGTGATGTTTGCCAGACGGTGTTTTCCATTCAATAATATGTCAGAGATTTCTTTCTGTGTCAGTGGACCCTATTGTTTCTGTGGTACTGCAGTACCATGATTGACTTGCTCAAACCCTTAGTTAGGAACATTTAGGTTGTTTCCAGTATCATTAGGATCATTATTTGGAATTATAACCAGTGCTGTCAGGACCGCCCTTGTGAATGCTTTTCTTTCCTGCGCCTGCTGTACTTTGACCCAGCAATTCATTTACAATAAGGAGATAATAATACATTTTACAATTTGCTATTTATTGCCAAACTGCCCCACAGGGAGGTTGGACTAATTTACATTTCTACCAGTGAAGGCAGTGTCTGAGCTTTGGTCTTTGGATTGATTTTTGTGCCCAAGTTTTTCTAAAATTTACATTCCTCTGAAATTTGTCATATGAAACATTAAAAAAAGAAATACCGAAGAGTGAGGAAGCTGTTATACCTTGACTTTTAAATGCTTGGCTTTTATAAGGCTGTTCCTTGATGATCCGAGAAGCCTTGAATTGTTTCAGGACAGAGTTTATGTTTCAGATTGTCATCTTGAAACAAAAATGGCGCAAGATAAAACGTTTGCAAGTGGGTGTGTTTAGTTGTGATTTTTAGCGGGTTTTTGATCATTGTTCCTAGCTGCATGCCAGTTTTGTCCTAGACAGGATATAACTGAAGAAAAATAATGATGGCTTTTTTCTTCATATAATACATTGGCAATTACATGCCGCCTTGTGAAAGCATTACCATTGTTATTTAAATTTTGCATTGCTCTTTTAAGATAAAGGTTCAGCGTGCTACCTGTTTATCTTTTCCCTCCAGCTTAGTGGGGACTGCAGACTGCTGCTTTTGTGTGTGTCCCTTGTGGCAGCGCCATGCACCTAGCGAACGTAACTTTTCTCCAATTACAAAGTTTTAGCTTTGGAAGTTCTCTGAGTCAACTTATCCCCCATTGTGGACACGTTTTTGATCTTTTGTCCATTTTAATTTATTGAATAAGAAAATAAATTGCTGAGTGCTTTTGATATACCAGGTGCTGAAGTGTCAGGTGGTGACAGTGTCCACACCCTCCTGGGAGCTACGGACAGTACAGAGTGGGTGGACGATGAATGAATTTCTCGACAGTGTCATCGACCCTATGTGGGCTGGGGGCACACACTGCCTTCTCATCTCCTGTCACCTTTTACATCTGCATCTGATAAAAACCTTCTCCAGAGAAGGGCTTTGAGTTCACAGAACCCTGATTTCAATCGCAGCCTGCACACTCAGCCTTAGAGGGAAGGTTTCAGTTAAGCACAGCCTGTTGGAAAAGTGTTTTGGGAAGGGATTAAGAAGAGGCAAACTCCTTCCGGCCAGTGGGAAGCAAGTGGTGCCAGATGCCTCTAAGATCCAGGGCTTCTAAATGCTGAAATCACCGCTTGGATTCAACCAGGGTGGGGTCACATGAAAGGGACTTTTGACAGCTTTGAAGGAGTCTGATTGAGAGAAGTTCTGTGCTTGTCTTAGGTGGGGCAAGCATAATCAGAGGCAAGAGTGTGACTGGGGTGTTCAGCAGATGTGGGGGGACAGCTGGCTGAAGGAGAGGGTGCAGGGGGGACCCAGGCTCTCTTGAGCAGATGAGTAAAGGTACACATCTTGCTTCCTGTGTCCTGGAGAAAAAGACAGTCAACCTCTGTAAAGTGCCAGACACAATAAATGGGGGTTAATAAATGTTATGCACCATTATTTATGAATACACTGCGAAAAAACCTCTTCATATGGGCATGCAGTCAGGTAGAATTCTGTGTGTGAAGCTTTTCTGTGATATTCCTTGCAAATTTGATATGTTAGGAACCTCTTTCAACTCTCCAAAGCATAAACTTTTCATTTTTAACCAGTGTGTAATGGTTTAAGGAAGAATATTCCAGGAGTAAAAATCAACTTGCCTTACAGAGTTCTTTATTCTAGCCTTTTGAGCTCTCTGGGGGGAGCGGCTCGCCCCCTGCCCACTTACGAATTTTGAACAGTATATTTTAATATGTTTTAATATATAGATAGATACTTTATATATTATATAGGCTAGATCAGTACTGGTGACTCTTTTACAACTTTCAATGTTCTAAACATCCTTCTTCAGCATACATGGCATAGTTTCGCCCCCACAGGGTTAGATACAGTATAGATAAATGAAATATATACATTAGATCCAGGGTTGGATATGTGGCTGTGTATCATGACTATCTAAAGAATTTTTGGTTTTTTTTTGTTGTTGTTGTTTTATTTTGTTTTGTTTTTGAGACAGTCTCACTGTGTAATTCACAGTGGCCTTGAACTCACTGTGTGGCCTCAAACTCTTGATCCTTCTGCTTCAGCCTTCCAGGTGCTGGATTTACAGGCATGTACCACTATGCCTGGCTCTAAAGAGCTTTTTAAAAAGTACAAATGGGCCCAGGGATTCAGCTCAGGGGTGTAAGCACCTGCCTGGCAGGCATGAAGTTGTGAGTTCAATCCCCAGTACAAAAAAAAAAAAAAAAAGTACTAATGGATGGACCTGTCTTTAGAGAGTAGGGGTAGGAGATCTATTTTTACAAGTCCTAATATAAACACAGCTGAGATTGGGAGACACTGGTTACCTGTTTTCATATATTAAATGAAGGCGGTCACTCTTCGGGGACACACAGAATTAATTGAACAGCAGATAGCTGTTTCAGACCAGCTCTTCTAATTTTAAGTCTTGTGATTTGTGCAGTTTCTCATGAGTCTTAGTTGTGAAGCTTCCCTTGCCTCTTAATGTTCACCATGTTGTTTTCTAAGGCAAATGTGCCCAGTTGCTTCTGTTCTTTTCACTCTGATTTTGAATGTCTTCTCCCTTCTCAGGTAACAACCTTCGGTATACCGCTCAATGTCTCTGGGCATGTCATCAGGAATTCACAGTGTCGGAGAAGATTCCCAGGCTCCACACAGTGACCCAATACCGTAGACGGAGCCCTTGTCCCTGTAGCCAGCCAGATCTTTCCCAGTATATCTGGCTCTTCCTGAAGTGGAGAGCAGTCCTTCCCAGATCCTAGTGTCCTCAGCCTTACCAGGAAGAACCCTGTAGGCCTGTAGACCTGGCCTCAGGTGGCTGGGACCTTCTAGATGCCCTTGGCTGTTCTGAGGTAGCCTGCACATCACCCTGATTCTGCATGACCACCTAACACCGGGCAGTGCTCTAAGATCCCTGGAAAAGGGGAGGGGCTGGCTTTGATTTTGGAAACTTTTTGTTTTTTAATGTCTAGAACATTAACTTCCATGATTTTGCCTTCCCAGTGAGAGGAGGAGAGGCTGGTAGTATCCTGTTGGATGCTAGGAAAGTCATTTTTGCAGGGCAATGTTTGCACTGATCATCCAGTGACGCTTGCTGCCACTGTCCTTCCCAGCTGGATGCTTTTGGAGCTTCTGTCCACTCACCCGACATCTGGGGAGGCTGTGATGAAGTGAAGGACCATCTGTTAGGGGCCAGATAGCAAGGACATCCACAGTACGCTGAAGGTTGGCCTAGATGCCCGGCTAGGGCTTTTCATGCCCCGCGAGCCTGCACTCCCACCTCCCTGCCACTGATTTGGCCTGGTTGGGGGGGAGTCATAGCTAGTGGATCTGTTGTCTTTATAAAAAACAAACCAAAAAAAAAAAAAAAAAAAAACAAACCCACAAGTGAAACAACAGACCCTCAGGCAATTTACATTCATGTAGATTGCTTGTACAAAATTCCATAGAAATAGCTGAGCTGAACGAAGAATTTAGTCTCATGGAGAGCCAACCCCAATTAGCATTTTGGTGTGTGCCCTTGCAGGCTTATTTTCTGCACATTTGCCCTGCAGTTGTCACATTGGTGATGAACGTGAACGCGGGAGGCAGAAAGCCCTGGCTGCCAGTTTTGGGCCTTTTCACTTCCCAACTGTGTGACCTTGGGCAAATTAATCTATCTGTGAAATGGTGATGTAGTAGATTGTATTTTGTAAGGATTGTGAGTCTTACAGGAGGAGATGGATGCATGTAAACTCTTAGCAGAAGACCTCACACACAGTGCATGCTCAATATGATGCTTATTTAAAGCATACGTGTCTTATTAATTATAAGAATGGGAGTCCCTCCAGAGCCTCGAGGTTGTTAGCAGATGACCACAGTATGTCTCTACACATTGCCCATTCATTGGAAATTCTGTTACCACCAAAGAGAGCCCACCCCGATGTTAACGTGATGCACTTTTAATGGTAAACACCGTCATTTTGCTGCACGGTAATTAGGCATGAATGGCAAACAGTTCACATCGGTGATTATGATTAATTAGTACTGCTTTTAAATATCTTTTCTGCCAAATCCAGGCTCATCTTTTTCTTTTCTCCTGTGGTTCTCTAGTGTCAGTAATGTGTCATGCTGCCTCTGTGGCCATGTTCCTTGTGGGCAGACATGGTGGTTTCTACTCTCCATTCAACTCTCTATAGTGGTGGGGTCCGAGGTATGCTAGTGACCCAGGGCAGCTGTCTGTCTGATTCACTCATGGAAAGTCTTTGCCTGATAATACATCCCTAAAAGTAATGACTTTCCCTTCAGTCATTTTCCTGGTTCCTATTCTTGGCCTCTTATCCTTCCCATGTAAGAGACTCCAGGGCTGCACTCAACAGTTTCTGTCTATCTGTCTGTCTGTCTGTCTCCTTCTCAAGGCCAAAGGTCTCAGGACATCCACCTACCACTTGTCCCTAGACTCAGCTCCCTTCTCCCCAAGGGGAGCTGTGCTGTGCTTTGCTGGGGAGGCGGAGGAAGTGGGGCAAGGCCATGGTGGTGGTTGGGTAGAGAATCAGAGTACACAAAGGCAAAGGAGCCCTTGTTTGGAGGACCTAGATTGGCTGTCCTGCCCACTTCTTCCTCCTGAATTTGGCCCTAATCATGATTTCAGGAGCTTAGGGAAGGTACTGCCAAGAACCACAAACGAACAGGAACCCCATTTGCTCAGCCTTTGCAAAGCCTTTAACTAGAGACCATGTCCTTTTATTCCATTATTTTCTTTTCTGTTCTCTCTTTTTAACCTGTCTGACTCTGAATACTGCTAATAACCCTCATGAGGGTCCCTTTGATATTATATGGGAAGCCATTTTTATCGTACAATTTGACAGTGAACCCAGAGACTGACACTCTTACAATATCTTATTAATCTAGGCCAAGTACAACAAACCATCCAACTGTATGGGAACAGAGTTGGGCCAGTTCCTGGCCCACCCACTGTTAGATTTAAATGGTCCTGTTTGCCAAAACTCATTCAGTATCAAGTGGTAACTCATAGTTGCTTCTTCCCGTTTTGCTTAACTGGGGGGTAGTAAGTTGGAAGCCCCAGCAGAGGTGCCACCACCAAGCAGCTGGGGGTAGACCAATCCCAGCAGGTCACTTTTGTCTGGTCTGGATGTGTATGTCATGTGTTCAGTGGGTCAGAGATGGATTTAACCCTTGAGTACCTGCACTATGACTGTGTTCATCTTTCTTTGAGCTTACGGGTAGAGGCAACCTCAGGGTCAGAAGACCAGGTGCGTCCTTGCATGGCAAGGTGACGCATCCTTACAAAAACCATGCTTCTGGGTTGCTGAGAGCCAGAGACACCTGGGTCTCCAAGTTAGGGTCTCCCTGACATGGGAAAGCTGAGATATCAGCAAGTCCCTGCCATCCCTTGACTGCCTTGTCAGACTTTAGTCATCCCTTCTTCCTTCTCTGATCTCCCTCCTTCTGGAAGACTTGATTGGGAAGGAAGAAGGATGGGAGCACTGGTCAGGGGGAACCCCATTCCAGCTCTGTAGCTGATCTGTCTAATTTGTTGGGTAGGTCACGAGGGACCCCACTTGATATTCTGCCCCCCGAGTAGGTAGTTTCCAGCTCACCTGGCAAATCTGCCAGATAACTCTGTCCCTAAGAATCTTCCCTGGAGCAGCCCTAGCCCACAGGCGTGACTCACTGTGTCCCTTTGCAGCAGCAGGAAGTGTTCCCACTAATCTGTGCCTTTCTCCTTCAGTGTGCTCAGCCTGTAATTTTAACTATTAATCACAGCGAGTTGTGTCGCACTTCATAACTCTTCCATTAAATATTAAGCCTTAAAAAATTGAGCTTTCTTAATTGAATTATTGAATTACCAGGCACTTAATATGGCTCTGGTGGTTGTAAATCACAGAATTTCAGCATCAGAAGCGATCTTGGTTTCCTTATCCATGACGTGGAAAGTTTGTGAGGCCCCCAGGATCCCCAAGGGGTGCTCGAGGTCAGGCTGGGTACGAG
>RJWM01009816.1:0-66277 GCA_004363535.1 Dasyprocta punctata | reverse complement strand
CCTTTGTTTATTTCATTCTTTTACTCTTTCCGTGGGCTACAGTTCTCGTTTTAGATTCTTCTTGGGTCCAGAGGACCCATCTCCCTCTTTTTTCCTTCTCTCTGTTATTATATTAGTTTATATTCTGGCATTTTGATGGTATATTCAGGGAGCCTCCCGGTCACGGTGTCATCTGGGCGGCCATCTTGAAGGAAGTCCAAAAGTAGCATTTGTAAATTACATTTTCTTTTTGTTTTATTGCCAGGAAAAGACTTAACATTATACCTACCACACATTGAAATATTTGCATTTCACTATGTTCTATGGTGGGGAAATTAAAAGAGTACAACTGTATTTGATATGAAATTCAGAATATACCAGAAATTACCTTTGGAGTATGTCATATTAGCAAACATCATGAATTTTATTTGTCCCGAGGAAAAAAGAAAATATTAACTTGCATGATAAAATGACAAGTAATATTTCCTCAACATTCTAATCCAAGGTTTTTAGATATGCCAAAGATGGGGGTTGATTAAGATTGCATTTTTTATAAACAACCTGTGTTACACATGTCATGGGTTGTTGATTATAGAAGCATTGATAACCAACTTTTACTATATAGAAAATTTATAACATTTTTTACACTTGGTTGAAATAGGCATTCATATGTGCACTGATATTGTATAATACAATCATCAAGCCTAATGTAGTGAGGTTTACACCAGAGTTGATAAGAAACATAGAAAAGACCATTCTTTCACTTATATTTTAGGGGATTAAAGCAGAAATCATGCAGCATAAAGACTTCCAACAAACATGATGCTTAAAAAAATGAATTCCCATTTAGTAAAATGAAGTAAAAGATTTGTGCTATGTGATGAAAAAGTGTGACAAATAGAAAAAACACTCTATGGTACTCAAATTATAGAAACTTGTGTCTTATTAGCAAAAGAACAAACACATAGAAGAGGATACCAGATATACAGGGAAATTTTAGTTCTCAAATATTCAAACTATTCAACAGTTTATATTTTTGAAATGTATTCACTGCTAAATATTTTTGAAATAGCTGTCTTTATTTTATATTTCACTTTCATAATGGAATTTTAATAATTCTTTTTTACATTTATCAGATGATACTGACATTTAAATTTTTTGTTGCTGTTGGTACCAGGGATCAAACTCACAACCTCACTTAAGTCACTGAGCCAAACTCCCAGCTCTAGTTTTTTGAGACAGGGTCACACTGTGTAGTTCAGGCTGGCCTTGTACTCACCTTCACAACGCTCCTCCTACCTCAGCCTCCAGAGTGCTGGGATTAAAGGTGTGTGCCACCACACCCCGCTCTGTCATTTAATTGTTTTAACATAAATAAACAATGAGTAAAATTGTACCTTGTAAGGAAAAAAAATCAAAGCTCTCAAGATAGCATAACAGTAAGCTATTATTTTTAACATATTTAATATGTGTTATATACTGTGACACATGTTACACTATTAATGTATGTTAGCAAACATATGTCAACATGTGTTACTTAACATATGGACGAATATGACGTAAGTAATGAGAAAGTCAGTAAGATTTTCAGCGTGTTTTTTTTTTTTTTTTTTTTTTTTTTTTTTTTTTTTTTTTTTTTTTTTTTTTGCGGCACCAAGGATCGAACTTAAAACTTCGCACCTGCCAGACAGGGGCTTAAGCCATTGAGTCAAACTCCCGGCCCTAATTTCAGAGTCTTTTTGTCAACTGCAATTTACTTTTCCTGGAAGTTATTAGGGTAGAGGAAGTGATTCATATATTTGTATGTCTTATTAAATATGTTGATCTTTTTACAAATTAGGATTGCCTCTATTTCCACCTTTGTTATTTTATTTTCTATTTTTCTTATTTTTCAATTAATTTTTAAAAAATCAATTTAGTTCTGAAAAATATTTTTCCAAAACACTGAAAATTATTGGTGGGAATTAGTTTTGGAGATTCAGAATTTTATTGCATCCTAAGAACAAAGTACAGTGTCTATTTTATAAGGAAATAATTTAAACATTATTATAATTAGGTTATGTTTATTATATTATTTATAGCATATGTGTATTACTTATAGCATATGTATTGCTTATATCACTTGTGATTTATGAGTTATATTTAATTAAAATGTCCAACCTATAGTTAAATTCTGAATAATTATTAACAATACTTGAGAAGTATTTCAATATTTTAGATAGGTGTCATTGAACCCTCTGTTTGAATATAATTAAGTATGAAGATGGAAACTTACAATATGTTTCATATTCATATTTCTCAATCTTTTAAATATAACTGAAACACATCGTTTTGATTGGGCTGATCAATGAAGTTTAGTTTCTCATGTGAAATTTATGCTATTGATGAAGGACAAAGAGTGTTTAGGAGAAACAAAGTGCTGGACTGTTTTCTGCATATCACTGTTTTGATGCAGAGATTACAGCTAAATTTTATAAGTAAAATACAAAGGATGGGAAACAGTAAATGTGAAGTAGTGTGACCCATGCAGTCACATTTGTACAAGAGAATACTAAAGAATAATTCATCTATTCTCTTTCAGTACAAAGATTTTTTTGAATTTCAATCACTTCTAAATTTTTAATATAAATTTAAGTTTGTTCTTCAAAGAATTCAGCTTCTATTGAAACATCAAGAAAAGTAGAAAGCCTTTTGGTAATAAAGACCCAAGAAAATAAATTTAAGAGAGTTCTAAAAGGAAACAAAATTTGTATCTATTCAAAAAAGGAAGAAATTTTTTCTTTGAAATTTAGGTAAGGCATTTTCCAGTGAGACATTACATGTCTAGAAATTGAACTTAATTGCACCTAAAGATTTGTGCCTGATGGATTATTTTTCCCAAAGATAAACAACTTTTTAAACATATTTTTGACTCTTGGGGAAACATTTTTAACATTTAATACACTCTCACTGGTTTTTGTCTTTGAAATATGTTTTATAAAAGTAGTATGTAACTTTTGTCTTACATGGGCTAAAGAAATTTGATGTTTCTAATTTTAAATTAACCTATGTTACATTTTTTTTATTTTTGGTATTTTTAAAGTGAAGATTTTTAAATCTTTCTCACACAAATTGCTCTATATTCTACCAGTTTATGAGAGGTGGTCAAAACATACATTGAATATTCAAATAAAAATGTATTACAGTAAAATATACTTTGTGTTCAGTCCCCCTGAACATACTCATCCTCACTTCAAGCACACTTGTCAGTCATTCTTAGCATTCTGTCTTTTAGAATAACAAATTCTTTTTTCTAAACTAAAATATCTACCTTATTTTTGAGCAGCCCTTGCATATTTTACTTATGTATATATGTTAACAATACATTCTAGATGTTTCTTAGATTAATGGACTTGAACAATGGCAGTATGTAATTCATTAGGTGTAGTCAAGAAGTTATAAGATTTGTTATTGATACAGAAAACCATAAAAATGAAGATTGAAGTATTTGAATCATAAAAATAGGTTATCTGACTACAGGGCATTTTCAGTTTTCAAAGATGGAGTTATTGCCGGCGTGGTGACGCACGCCTTTAATCCCAGCATTCAGGAGGCCGAGGTAGGAAGAGCATTGTGAGTTCAAGGCCGGCTTGGGCTAAAACGCGCGCGCAAGGCTGGCCTGAGCTACATAGTGCGACCCTGCTTCAAAAATAACTAGGGCTGGGAGCTTGGCTCAGCAGCTTAAGCACCTGCGTGGCAGGTGTGAGGTTGTGAGTTCGATCCCCGGTGTCGCAAAAAAAAAAAAAAAAAAAGAGAGACAAGATGAGTTATCATTATGTATACTTAAAATAAGAATATTTTCTTCACACTATATATTTTCATGACTACATACAACTTATAACTATTCAATGTCTAAATTTCAAAAAATAAAGATATTCTGAGGACAAATACATAAAGATTTAATATAAAAATAATATTATAAATCTACAACGTTCCCCTTTATCCAAGGTTTTGCTTTCTGTATTTCCAGGTGCTCCTAAGCAACTTAGTATAAAAATATTAAATGGAAAATTCCAGAAATAAATAATTCAAATGATTATAAAACTTTTATTATAGTATGTCCTTATAATCATTCTCATTTACAGTTATTAATGTACTTCTGGAAGAAAGGAAAAGATTATATGTATGTAGGCATACACATATAACTGTATGTATGTATCTGTGTGCAAGATAGATAACTATACGACTAATTCTCTGTTAGTTCATCAAAAAGAACAGTTTGTGCTGTCATTGTTTGATTGTTTGATCATTTTTTAATGCCTGGATCTTGTAACCTGAACAACTTCTAAGATAACAATATGCAATATATTAGCTAGTGTTGATTCCTTACTTTATTTTTTAAATTCTATATTAGTTTTATTTTTTTTCTGTTTTGCTTTTTTAAATTGAAAAAAAATCTACTTCTGCACCTAATTTGTAAGTTAAATTCTATCATACATACATATGTACAGGGATAAAATTATGCATGCAGTATTCAGGACTATCTGTTGTTTCTACTGAGGGTCTTGGAATGCACCCATCAGTGAGAAGGAACTATCTTAATATAGAATTACATGATTGGTAGTTGCATATATGATGATTAATATAAAAATATGTGTCCATAATCTGCACTTCTTAAAGAAATTTCTGATGTATTTTGAACTTACATAAAAGTGGAAATGATGATTCAGGCCTAAAACAGTTTATGTCTGACACATTATTTGGTTTACCTGTTGCAAGTAGCATTTGATTAAAATATTTGCAAGAAGACCTCGAACTCTTCACTATCAAAGGAAGCAATATGGAGAAATCATAATTCGAAATGACACACTACATGTAATGAAAACAAAATTCTAAGGGTGAATTAGAAGGTTTTCCCTTTTAAAAACTTATCCAAGTATGCTATAGATAAGTAGCTTGAGAAAAGTTCTTTGGGCAATACCCTGGGTCATTAAAGCAATTCAAATTTCAAAAAACACAAAACGTACTACCTTAAAACCTAGGATAGTGCTTCCCAACATAAACTTCACTATGATCTTCACCTGTAAAATGTTCTTGCACCTCTGTCTTCAAGATATTTAGAAAAATATTAAAATGCTCAATAAGTAAAGGAACTGCTTTTTATTTTATGATACCTTTTCTTATAGTTTTTGTGATGATTGCCCAGTTTTATTTTGCTTCTTTTGCATGTGACCTTTTCTCCCAAAACTCTTTTTATACATTTTTATTTTTTATTATAAAGAGAATAAAACCAAGCAAAATAAAACAGAATTAAGTCAATCAAAACAAAACAATGAAAACAATACAAGGCTTCAAAACAAGACAATAGGAAATCAACAATGGTTACCTTCAAAATAACTGCCCATACCATCAGATATTGTAAGATCAAACAAAACAAAACAGAATAAAATCAATCAAAACAAAACAATGAAAGAAATGCAGGACTTCTAAACAAGATAATAGGAAATAACAATGACTACCCTATTGCCTTTTGTTATCTTCAAAACAGCTGCCCAGAACTTCAGACAGAGGCATGTAAAATTAACCAAACCCTACAGGCACTAAGTTGCTTCTTTACTTCAGTTGGCATCTTTTCAGAAATTTCAGGTGTGTGGTCACTACTTTATACTATGTCTGTCTCTCCTGAACTTGTTCTGTGTGGGCTGGAGGTTTGAGTCTGTGTTTTGCTCCTTCCTCGGAATCAACCCATTGTGGCATCCCGGTTGCATCCTGCATTGGCTGCCAGTCCCTCAGTGTAGTGGATTGGACTAGACACCTGTGTTCCTCCAATCCGGGGTTGCTGGAGTGGTGGAGAGGCACGGGGTGGTGGTTCATCAATGCTCCCTCATGGCAGGTTGGTCTCAGGGCATGGCTCCTTTGGGCAGGTTTTGGCCTTCCCCAAAACAGTTGGCAATGTGTTGTGAACTAGTGTTCTGTGAAACATTTGGAAATTTTGCTATAATGTAACAGGAGTCTACCCTAAGAGTAGGTTTATATCTCGTATGATTTCAGTTGAGTGTCACTGGTTCTTACATAAATAACATTATAAATTGTGTTTTTTTTTTTTTTTTTTTTTTTTTTTTTTTTTTTTTTTTTTTTTTTTTTTTTTTTTTTTTTTTTTTTTTTTTTTTTTTTTTTTTTTTGCGGCACCGGGGATCGAACTCACAGCCTCACACCTGCCAGACAGGCGCTTAAGGCAATGAGCCAAACTCCCGGCCCTGGTTTTTTGAGGCAGGGTCACACTATGTAGCTCAGGCCGGTCTTACACTCGCGTTGTAGCCCAAGCCGGCCTCGAACTCACAACGCTCCGCCTACCTCAGCCTCCCGAGTGCTGGGATTAAAGGCGTGCGCCACCACGCCCGGCTCTAAATTGTGTATTTTTGTATAGCATTCTCAGTTGTGAAAATTGAAACATACTATCATTAAAATTAAAGTAAATGATCTATTTATATATCCAAGGTATATTTCAATCGAGCATTCTCTTTGTTACATGTTTTTGTCCTGTAATATTATTTAGCATTACTTTCTGAAGAAATGTTTTCATAAAATGATTAATATTCTTAACAGAACAAAAATGTTTTATGTAATATGAAAGAAAGAGGTCTCATATTTGACTATAACATACAAAATATTTTTATTTATATTTATTTTAAAATCAAGTAAAGTACATTTAGAGTTTTTGCAGTATATTACATGTATAAATTTAATAACCCCAGTATAAACATTTCTAAAAGGTTATAATACACTACATAGAAATTCTATCTGGAATGTAAACAGTTTGGTATAAAATTATTTAATTTTTAATTTCAAAATTAGCTATATTGTCTTTTGGAAAATTAAATTTATAACTCTGAAATTATACAGGGATATTATCTAAACTGATATAAATTATATTACCTTAAAAGTATAATTATATTGTCAAAATTCATTTTCATTGTTACCCTTAATATGCACAATTTACAAATTTTTAGTTAATATGAAACTTCTAACTCTTACCATGAAATGTACTCTAATAAGCAGACATTTTAAAATTTCCACATTTCTTTACAAAATATACCAGCATTTAAAACATGGGGTTAAAACAAAAACAGCAATCAATAACCAATAATAATTTGGTAAGGTTGCAGAATGTTCTCAAGCTAGCAGAATTTTTATTTCTGCAAAGTAGACTTATAATCAGGAAAATACAAATATTAATATTTCTTTGAGAATAAATAACACCTCTTAAATTTTCCAGAAAAAGATATATAGCATATTATATAAATCTTGGTGAATTAAGATCATATTGTATTATTACCTATGCATTTTAAGTAATCCAAGGTCATTTTCATGAATTGTATTTTGTCTGTGTTCATATGAGTGGCCCAATTTTTTGGTTAGAATAAAGCATCTATAACTCAGCATAAGATGGTGGGACAAAAATAAGTTCAACTATTTGAATTTTCTATACTAAAATACTAATACTAAATGGATTCCACTGAAATTTTTCCCAATAACTATTTTATGCTAACAATTTAATTATTTATTTGAGAGTGCAGTTGTATGTTCTTATAATTCTTAATGTTGGAAAACAGAAAATTTGATTGCTTCAGTTTAAGGTCATTTGTTTAGATCTATTGGGTAACCAATTCCATAAATATACTTGGAGAAAATTTAAAGAAAATTTTTAATTATTAACAGAAATATATCTTCAGAATGCATATAAGTTTCTGAAAATGAAAATTTTTCTCAAATAAGACATAGATAAAACCTTGATCCAAGGCCTTACTAGTGTGCTCATTTTATTTCTGTGGCCATAGTAGAGGTGGACTCAAGCAGACAGTGTGGACAGAGTCAGGACTACAGAAATTGTGTATTTTGAAAGATATCTTCTGATACACAAACACACACAACACACATAAGCTGTCGTGGAGGAGGATCATTTTTAATCTGTACCAAACTATGTACTTTGATGAGAATAACTGACTTGATCCTTAATTACGTTGGCTATTTATTACACTTTAATTTAAAATCAAAGCATTTGCAGCTTGAATAGTTCATTCACTCTTTTTTTTCTTTCTTGAGACAAGACCTCATTATGTGACCCAGGGTGACCTCGAACTCATGGCAGTCCTCCTGCCTCAGCCTTCCAAATGCCAGAATTGCAGGTGTGTGCCACCATGCCCAGCTCACTCTCATGTTTGACCATTTTATTTTGTGAACAATGAATGATCACTGTTCTGTAGTCAGTAGGCATTTGCAAATGTTTTGACTGCCTGTTTGCATGACACTATAAACTTTAGACTCATTGTAGTACAAAAAATCATTTCCTAATCACTGAGAAAAGGTCTTTGTCTTTATAGATATTAATTAAATATATGTTTCTATTGAACCATAAGAACTTACCAAAATATTGAATTTGAGAAATGAAATGGAAAATTTCTTGGACATTTTTGTATCAGATTTAATTTGCAAATAAGTGGATAAAATATATATAGACTTACACATTTCGGACCAAAAACAGCAAACAGGTAGAAAACTATATAGACTTACTTACTTGAGTAACAACATAGCTACTATGTTCAAATATTACCCTCACTATTTTGCATACTTTTTAAAATTGACAGTTTTATGCGTATCTTGTATTACAGTAACACAGCCAGATCAATCTTACATCAAATATTCAGGCTATGAAAAATAGAAAACAAATGTAAATAAATATTTGCTAAATATGGATTAAGTTTTTTATTAGAATTAATAACAAATAAAACCAGGGAAAGATAACTGAAGTAGAATAAGACACCTTGATTTTATTTTTAATTCTTAATTTTCCATGTGCTAAATTGTTTTTCCAAATGAGCAATCAGTATGCAAATTTAAGTAGTTGACTATCCACACATACTATTGACAAAAAACCTTTAGTTTACTTATACCAAATTACTAAACAATACTTATACAATATGTTTACATTTATTTGGTTGTACCCATTCAGGAAAGGAAGGGCAAAAAAATGGCAGTGCAATTTCTTTCTTTCTTTTGTTTTCATTTTAAAAGTTTTATTGGTACAGTTTAGATATACATAATGATAACATCTACCATAATAATCTGTACCTGTACATGACATAGCTCGCTTCTTTTTTTTCTGTTTTCCTCTGCTTCCTCCAACTTCTTCTCCTTTGCTTATTTATAAAACTTTTACTTTCATTTTTTCTTCTATTCTCTTTTTTTTTTTTTTTTTGGTCCTTTTTTTCCTTTCCCCCTTCCCTCACCCTGTTCCCTTTCCCATTTGAAAACTTTGTTCCTGTTTCCCAATATCTATTGTGTATTTTTGTCAGCATTTACACTTACAGTTTCTCACATCAGAAAAATGATGCAGTATTTAAACATACATGACAACTTGATTTCACTTGAGTGTATGGTCTCAAGGTGTATTCGTATACCCAGAAATGTCTCAACTTTATTCTTTATGGCAGACTACTATGGCATAAACAAAACAAACCAAACCAAAACAAAACAAAACAAATTGTCTTCTGTACCTTTCATCAGTTGAAGTCGTTCGGGCTGTTTCCAAGATGTAGCTATTACAAATTGTGCTGCTATAAACAAGGGTGTGCACATGTTGTTGTGGTATAATGCTTTTCATTCTTTCAGGAAGATACCAAGAAGAGGAATAGCTGAATAAAATGGGACCTCTCGTTTTAGTTATTTGAGGAATATCAAGATCGATTTCCACAGTGGTTGCACTAATCTGCACTCTCACCAGCAGTGGAGAAAGATGCCTTTTTCCCCACATTCCCACCAGCATTTGTTATTGGTGGTTGTTTTGATAACAACTCTTGTCTCTGAAGTGAGGTGGAATCTTGACAATTTTCTAATATGTATCTCTTGAATGATCAGTGATTTTGAATATTTTTTCATGTATTTATTTGACATTTCTACTTCTTCATCTTATAAATGTTTATTCATTTAAGATGCATATTTTTGATTCGGTATTAACGTTTGGGTGTTCAATTACCTAACATATTCCAAATATTATTCCTTTGTCAAAAGAACATTTGTAAAAAATTCTTCCTAGTCCCTGTGTTGTCTCTTTACTCTGTTGGTGATTTCTTTTGTTATGCAAAGCTTTTTAGTAAAAGAGATCCTAGTGGCTGGTTCTTTATAATATTCCTTGTGTGATCTGGGTTTTGTTCATAAAGTCTTTGCCTACCCCAGTGTCTTCACGAGTACTACCAATTCTATCTTCCTGCAGACTTAGTGATTTTCCTTTGATATTTAATCTTGATCTATTTTGATTTTAGTTTAATGCATCTTGAAAGATACGGGTCGAGCTTCAGTCTTTGGTATGTGGATACCCAGTTTTTCCACTACAATTTATTAAAGAAACTATTTGTAATCCAGTGCAGGTGTTCTGTCCTTTGTAAAGATAATGTGGCTAAGTATGTTTGGAGTTATTTCTGCATCTTTTAATCCATTGCACTGATTCTTAGGTCTGTATTTTTGGGTAGTATCATGCTATTTCTATCACAGTAACTTTGTTGTATAGTTTCAAGTAAGGGATTGTGATGCCTTCTTTGCCTTTGCTGCCCAGAATTGCTTTTACTATTCTAGCTCTCTTCTACTTCCAAATGAGTTTTAGGATTATTTTCTCTAATTTTGTGAGATACGCTGTTGGAATTTAGAATGAGATTGTATTAATTCTGTATATAGCATTGAATGTATGGCTTTTTTCCCTACATTAGTTCTTCCTACCCAAGAA
Source organism: Dasyprocta punctata (assembly GCA_004363535.1). NCBI lineage: Eukaryota > Metazoa > Chordata > Mammalia > Rodentia > Dasyproctidae > Dasyprocta > Dasyprocta punctata. Next base: position 55,542 of record RJWM01009816.1, on the reverse strand, counting down.
CAAGGGAGAACTGTCCATTTTCTGTTGTTCTCTTTGATTTTCTTTTACAGCATATTGTTTTCAAAGTAAAAATTTTTTACTTCCTTTGTTAGGTTGATTCTTAAAAATTTCATTAATTTATTGTGAAAGGTGTTGTTTACCTAGTTTCTCTCCAAGTGAATTTGTTATTTGTGTACTGGAGTGATATTGTTTTTGAGTGTTGACTTTCTATCTAGCAACACAACTGAATTTGGTTATTAAATCTAGAAGTCTTTTTGTGGAGTTTTGGGGGTCTTATATGTATAATATATGTAATCTACAAATAATGATAATTTTACTTCTTCCTTTTTAATTCTGATTTCCTTTATTTCTTCCTCTTGTCTGATTGCTCTGGATAATATTTATGGAACAATATTCAATAAGATAGGGGACAGTGAAATCCTTGTCTTATTCCTAATTTTAGGGTGAAAGCTTCCAGCTCTTGTTAATTTAGAGTGATGTTGGCTATTGTTTTGTCATAGTTAGCTTTTATCAGATTGAGATAAAGATACTCTATTCCAAATTTCTGCAGGGTTTTTGTCAAGAATGAACATTGGACTTTGTCAAATGGCTTTTCTGTATCCTGGAGATCTTTACATATATATATATATATATATATATATATATATATATATATATATATATATTGTGCTTGATTCTGTTAAAATGGTGCATTGTATTTTTTGATCTGCATATGTTGAACCATCCTTGCAACCCTAGAATGATGCCTACTTGGTAATTGAATATAATCTTGATAATTTGTTGAATTTTGTTTGCTATTATCTCATTGAACATTTTTATGTCTACTTTTATTAGGGAGATTGGCCTGTAGTTTTCTTTTTTGGTTAGATTTTTCTTTGGTTTTGGTAACAAGGTAATGCTTGCTTCCAGGAATGAATTTGGGAGTATTTCTTCCCTTTTAATTTTATTGAGGAGTTTGAGAAGTAGTGGCTTCAAATATTCTCTACATTTCCTGTAGAATTCAGCAATGAATCTGTCAAGGTCTGGGTTTTTCTTTGTTAGTAAGTTTTAGATTTTTAATTACATCCTCCATTTCATTGATTTATATTTCTTTCTTTAAAATTTTCATATCTTTAAATTCAACTTTGATAATTCATATGTATTCAGGAAACTGGCCCTTTCTTCTGTGTTTTACCTCTTTTTAGAATACAGGTTCTCAAAGTGGATATTGATGATTTTGTAGATTTCTGCAGGATATGTTGTTATTTCAATTTTTTCATTACTAACTGCATGGACTTGAGTCTTCTATTTTCCATATTTTTTATTTAGGTTGGCTAAGAGTTTGTCAATTTTATTTAATCTTTCAAAGAACTAATTCTTTGATTCATTGATTCTTTGTATTCTTTTCTTAGTTTCCATTGCATTAATTTATACTCTGATCTTTACAATTTCTTCCCTTGTATGAACTGTTGGCTTGACTTGCTCTTCTCCCTCTAGAAGCTTGAGGTTCAACATTAACTTTTTTATTTGATCTTGCTCTGCTTTTCTGATATGGGAATTCACTCTTAAAAACTTCCCTTGTAGGACTGCTTTCACTGCAACCCATAAGTTCTGGTTTGTTATATTGGCACGGTTTAATTGTAGAAACTCTAATTTTTGCTTTATCTGTGACCCATTGGTTGTTCAGGATGGTGTTATTTAATTTCCATGCATTTATGAATTTTTTGTAGTTTCTTTTGTCATTGCTTTCCAATTTCATTGCACTATGGTCTACTCATATGCGCCGGATAGCTTCAAATTTTTATTACCTTAAGCATATTCTATGAGCTAGCATATTTTGGAGAACATCATATGAGCAGCTGAGAAGAATGTGTATTCTGATGTAGAGTGAAACACTCTTTAGACATCTAGTAAGTCCATTTACTCAAAAGTCTGGTTCATTTTTGATGTATCATTGTTGATTTTTTGTCTAGTTGATACCTATTTGTGACAGTGGGGCATAGAGGTCCTCTATTATAATTTATTAGTGGTTTATTTGATTATTCATGGCCATTTATATTTGTTTTATATAGCTGGCACCAATATTGGGTGCATGTTTATTTATAATTTTGTTATCTCTTCCTCTTGGATGGTTCATTTTACAAGGATGTAGTGACCTTCTTTGTCTCTCTGAATCAGTCTTTGCTTGAAATCCACTTTATCTGAAAGTAGAATAGCTACCCCTGCCTTTTACTGGATTCCTAACACATGGAGTATTGTTTTCCATCCTTTAACTTTCAGGCTATGAATTTATATTTATATTAAATGCATTTCTTGTATGCACCATATTGTTTGATCTTTCTTCTTTACTGCCTGTCTGTTTCTTTTGATTGGTGAATTATGACCATTAACATTGATGGTTATAAGTCATATGTATTGACATCCTTGTCGTGTCACTTTCCTTCTGTCAATTTTGTTTTATTGTCCTCTGTTTAAGTGCTTGTCTTGCCTGATGGATTCATTTGGTTGGGGTTCATAGCATTTTAGTCTTTTCTATCTCTTTCTAGAATGCCTTTCACAGTATTTTCGAGTGTCGGTTTTGTGGTCATGAATTTCCTCAGATGTTCTACAGCATAGAAATATTTTATTTCTCTATCAATTTTGAAAGATAGTTTGGCAGGGTACATTAATCTGGATTGGAGATTGTTTTCTTTTAGGCTTGAATATTTCTCTCCAAACTCTCCTTGACTTTAAGGCTGTTTTGAAATTCTGCTGATTCTGATGGGTTTCTCTTTATAGGTGATTTGTTTCTTTTCTCTAACAGCTTTTTCATATTCTGTTCTTTTGTTGAATTTCTGGAGTCTTGACTATTATATACCTTAGTATAGATTTTTTTTTTTATCATGGCTAATTGGAGTTCTATGGGGCTCACTTACCTGTTTGTCAAATTCTCTTTTCCTGCTTGGGAAGATTTCCTTCATTGCTTCTGTGAAGAGTTTTTTTAATGCAATTTGCACTATCTCCTGCTTTTTACTGACTCCAAACAATCTTATGCTATCATTCTTTGCATCATCTAGCAGCTGTTGGGTTGATTTTTCATAGTACCTCAGTATTTTAAACAAACCTCTCTTTTCAGGATCACTTTCCACAATCCTGCCTTTTATATCTGATATTCTGTCCATATATCAGTTCATCCTGCTGTGTGTATTGCAATGGAATTTTTAATATCCTGGATATATGCTTGAATTTGCTGCATGGATTCATTTTTTCCTGTGTTGAGTGTTCATGATTTCCATCTTTATCCTAAGCTCTGATTTTTAAAGAAATCTATGTTTGCTCTACAGTCACTAAGCATGTCTTTCATTATGCTCACTATTTTTGTGGTTATCTGAGAAATTATTTCTGATTTGATGTTTTTCTAGAACCTCATTAATTTGCTTTTTTGCATTTGCTATTACTACTTCAGAGTCCAGGTAGGTGACTTCCAACTTGTTCTATTTCATTGCTCCTTGAGTTTGCCTTTATTGAGCTAGAGATTTGGGTTGCAGCTTTCTTAAGTGTCTTCTCATTTTCTATATTTTGTTTTAGTTTAGTTCTTCAGTTGATGCTTATGCTTGCAAATTACTTATGGCAAGGAGGTTTATTGCTAGTATTTAGAACGCTTGGGAAATGACTACTTCTCAGAGATGTCTGCAATGGAGGGCTGATTTTTGGGTTCTGAGTCTTTCACCAGGTCCTACCTCTTCAATTCATTGGGATAAGAAGTTGCTGACTACATGACCTAATCCCTGGTCCTTTGACACTGGTCTATAGTATTGCTTATGGCCCTTAATCAATCTTAGTCTTGACATATCATGAAGAACAACTGATTAGAGTAATTATATCACCCTAGCTAAAGTAGTACAATCAGCGATAACAATAGCATATAACCTAGAAAATGACAAACTGTGGCAACTTTACCACCTTTAACTGTATGAACTAGATTTGTGTCTATATAACAGAATCTAAGGCAAACCAGAAAACTGCATACATAAACAAGCCCTCAATATGACAATTTTACCTTTAGGTGAGAAAATTGAAAGGAACTAGGATGAAAATAGAGAAATAAAAGAAAAGGAAGAGATTTGAAGTAAGGCTGGAGCACAAAGGAAGAAACAGAGAGATGTGTCTCTACCATTACTGGTAGACTAAGTAGATAGACAGAACCCAGATCCTTGTTGATTAATATCATCAAGCCAGCCATAGATTTATGATGGGGTAGTGGATAGTTCCATTAAGCTTGCCCCTTTAGTTTCATTGAGGTTTAGGTTGATTTCTGGCTGTGAGGTTTGAACCTGATTTGTTAAGCTTGTAGTACTCCATGTGTCTCCTGCTGGCTTGAACATGGCTATCTGTAGTTCCTTGATCTTCCAACTTGAACTCAGAAGCCTAACCCTAACAATGGGAGCCACTGGATAGAAATGGCAGTTGCTCTGCATTCTGATTTTAGTTGACCCCTCTCCAAAATGGCTCCCAGCCAATTGTTCTCTCCTGGGGGATGTCTGACTTTGAATGAGTCACTAGCTACTGGAGTCTGCTGAGTCAAGTGTTCTGTTCCACTGGTGAATTTCTCTGTGGAGCCCTCTGGAGTTGGCAACTGTGAGTCTGCAGGTTTGAGCTGCCCTTCCCACAAAATGTCTCAGGATTAAGGGAGAAAGTGCCACTTACCAGCTTCTCCTGAATTGAGGTCTCTCTCTTTGCTCTCTCCTCTTTCACTGGGCTTCAGTTCTTGATTCAGATATTTCCTAGGTCCTGAGTACACACTTCCCTCTTTCTTCTCTTCCTTATGTTGCTATATTATAGCATCTAGAAACCAAATCTTGGAGAGGCTGTTTCTCTACTTCTCACCACTCCACCATCTTCCCAGCTCATTCTTTAAGCAAGTGTGATGTAAATCAGTTAACTAATTACTGCAAAGGCTAGACATCTGGGTTTCATGGGGCCATTTTAATAGGTATAGCTTCAAATGAAACTGAATCATCATTGAAATCTAGACAATCATTATTACATAAGTGGTATTGACTCTGAATTGGTGATAAAAGATACAGGTGCTCTGTTTCTTTGCTTTCCCCTCTTTCAGTTATTATAGTATGTATTTGTTACTGTGCATTTCCTGTGATAACCATACTAAAATATCCATGAATTAAATAAGCTGAATTCAGAAAAAAAAAACATGGTCCATGAATATTTTGAGACATAATTTGATATGTTTCAAATTTCTTTTTAAAATTTGTCACATATTTTCAAAATTGAATTTTACAGCCTCTAAATACTATCATTTTTATATTACTACAACTGTTCATGAAGATTTATTGTACTATATTCTGTGGGTACCACAACAAATATAAAATATTACGATAGTAAATTTAAAAGAATAATTTACTCCACCTCCTGCAATGCATATTCATAATAAACCTATAAATAAAATATTTTGAAATGATAAGGCTGAACAGTTTTGTTCCACAGAAAGATAAAACTGATTTTCTGGCATATACTTTATGATAACACATTAGTTTTACACTAACTCATTCTAACAGGCTCACAATCAAGAGAAAAAGCAGCTCAAAAAAGACATCATTTAATGTGATATGAGTCATGCTGAAGATCTTGTGCATTTTAGAAAGGCCACAATCCAGAAGAAATGTGCTTTCTGGTAAAATGTGATCACGGTATGAATTAAACATATAGTTTAGGATAAGGTCATATTTCTTATTCGTAGAATCTCATTTTGAGTTTCAATTTTGGTATACTGGAATTTCTATAATAAAATTAATTAATGCATGCTGAATATTTTATCAGACAGCCATAGATTAGTAGTTTATCACATGAAATGAAAGACAAAATCAACAGCAATCATAATCTGTGTTAAAAGTAGCTTATTCTAAGAAAACAGATAAAATATTATGTGAAAGGAATTGAAACAATGTTATCAGTTTATGACTAGGAACTCAACTATCAAATAAAAATTTCTGGGAACATTTATACTTGCTCTTTATTTATCCAGTTGTAAAATTCTTTCTATGTATTTGAAATCAAGCATAATTGCACCCATTACTTTGGTCTCTGAATAGTCATCTGGTATTGAATTGATTATATTGGCACATTCACTACTGAAAGTACTTCAAGGTCTATAAGAAAGCTTTTGTGACTTATGCCTAATATGTTTATTATAAAACGCAAGACTTATTTTCTTGTTATCTCGTTGCTTATTTTCTTCACAGAACTTTACATATTATGACATCATTATCTTGCTTATTTATTTTTGCCCACTTACCACCTCTATCCATTATTCTTCTGATTTTGTTACTTTCTATGCTAAACTTTCTTATTAGTAAAAAATAATCCTCTCCCTGTGTAATATAGAAGAATTTTAAAATATGAAGGATATTATATTAAATTTGATGCATCGAAAATTACTGATCATTTAAACCCCTTATTTTACAGTTCTGGAAACTGAGGCTCAGTGCTGAGTTCAAAGGACTTAAATTCTCACTGCTAAAATAGAACACATTTGCCACAATTAATGATTCACCCTGGGTCCTCTGGCACTGGAATCAGTCACACCAATCTTCCATGTTGTTTTAAAATAATGCTAGAAACATTCTTACATGGAACAGAAATATTCCATTCTGACAAATCTTTCTCAGCTGGGTAAGATGAGCACAAAACAAAATATATATGCAATCCGATTAAATAAATTTCTCATTTAGTTTAGGTATGTGTATTTATTGAACATCCAAAGCAACAGAAGAACTAGAATCTCATTTTTTGATAGTTTACAAATGGCTCTTTAGGAATACCAAATCCATTTCATTTATAGGAACTGTATTAATTCAAGAAGGATAAAATATCATAGTAACACATAATTTATAGTGTTTAAAAGATGAAATATAAAATGCTATTTATTGTTTTGACATTTTACTTGGAAATTTCAACTAGCATTTAAACATTTTTTGGTTCTTTTTCTGTTACTATTTGCTTTGAAGCTATAATTTATTAAATTTATTTTTCAGAATTGTCTGGCTAATTTTAAAATGCCATTGACTAAGCTGCAAATTCAAGGTGGATCTGTAAAATCTATTTGGTAATTATAGTGATGCAGGGAAGCAAAGGATTACATTGTTTAAAAATATTTTCTGTTGTGTCTTTTACTTTGCAAGTTCTTAATTATTTTGTGAAAGACAATGATTAACATTTCCCATGGTGTTCCAAAGCTTTTAATTGTACTAGCCAATCCATATTCAATATTATAGAGAGCTATAAACATCAGGAAAGTACTAAGTTCCTGATATTCTTTAAATTTAGATTGCATTGTTTTGTGAAGACCTTTTGTCTGTAAGACTGTAGAAGATCTTCTTTCCTTTATGTTAAACTAAAGTCATTAGCTACTGTAGTATATCTATAAGAGTTGAGTAAGAATAACTGTATACATTTAAAAAATAAATAGCAAGTTTAAAAATGTTTTGGTTCCATCTTTTTATGATCAACTTTTATACATTCTGGGTAATTTGTTGAATATTATGATGATTAACAATTATGAATAAATTGAGGTATTTATGATTTGCAGCCCACTAAGTAACCTCATTACATCTTATCACCTATAATCATTAGAAGTTAATTGCTCAGAACAATTTTAATAGTTTAAAAATGTTAAATCAATTTTATTATTTAAGGTTAACTTTATTTATGAATTAAAGACTTTTTAATCCATAAGTAAGTTAACCTTTTTGGATTAAGTACAAAGACGTATTTATACTTTATGAATAAGTAGATTATTGTCCTCAAGTGTGAGAATGAAATAACTTATAATATATCTCCTTTGATCTCTAACATCTGGGAAACTTAATGTATTTTTAATCTTAATATTTAATTGTGGCTTGCAAAATATATTAAACATTGTTTATATGCCAAATCAGTCTTTTCATTTTATATAGACAGTTGATATTTCCACTGAATAAACAGTGGACAGGGCATAGTCGGAGTAAAAAGTTTTATTTGTAAGATGCAATTTTTCTGACACTTTTCTCATAATATAATTGATATATTTTTTGACAAATCAACTATTTCATTTATATTTTCAGTAACTACAATTTATTCCTTTTTGAATTGAAATACTTTTCTTACCTATCTGAAACTATTTAGTTTTTTTACAAGACACCACTATTATATTGTAATATTGTAATATTGAAATTTGTCCATTACCATAAATCCTGCTTCTGTGGCAAAAACTATGTCTCCCTGAGAGGAAAATATGAACATCAAATATAGCCTTCTTTTTAAAAGTTGTCATGTGACTCAAAATGAGAGTTAGCTTTTGCCTGGTAATTAAAAGAAGCCACGGGAACATGTGAGCCTTACACAGTTGTTATTTTCTGTAGCAATTATTTTAGTGATATATCAATGAACCTAAAACAGTAAAGCAACATTTCATTGGAATTATGGAGTTTTCTGGGCTGATGTCCATCCCAAATGTCATATTCCAGTACCCTCTGATTTTATATATATAGATCAGAACTCCTAAAACTGGTATAAATAGAGGTGCTGAGACACCCTATTGCTTGTAATATTTAGCCTTTGACCTGTTTCTTGACATATAACTATTACTATCTAAATTCTGAGTCTTAAGAATGTCTTTTTCTGTTTTTTTATGAGGGGATTCTTGGTGAGCTCTTGAATGGATACTGGTCACTAGAAAGATCAAGGCATAATGGGAAGATTGAGCTTTCAGTTTCATCCACCACACTAAATAGAAGAGAGAATAGGGAAAAGGAGTTAATAACTGATCATGAATTTTCCATGGGAATCCCCAAAGGATGAGGGTTAGAGAGCTTCTAGGTGAGGGAGCTGGTGCTGCAAGGGTGTCCCACTCAAAGTTTCCTCACCTTTCTGAACCTTGCCTTGGATTCCTCTTTATCTCACCTTCCATTTTCCGCCTCTAAAATATTTTTTGTAATAAATACATAAGAGAAGGCTCACTTTTTTCCTTAGTTTTGTAACTTGCCCTAGCAAATTATCGAACCTAAGGAATGGGTAAGTCTTGTGAGCCTTAGTCCTTACACTGAGAGGTCTGTGTTAATTCCAGTTAATGTCTGAGTTGACTTGACTTTTAGAATACCTCCTTACTGGTGCTGAGAGTGAATATAGAGAAATTTATTTTTTCTCATCACCTCATTTAAAAATAAAAGAAAGTTTACCAAAAATAAGACAGTAGTATTGTTGTACAATAGCCTAATGCTCTCTTAGAAATCAGTATTCAGATATTTGATTGCATATTTATTGGAACCATTGAAATGTTTTGTTGGAGCTTAAGTAAATTTATAGAATATGTATGATCTCCAAAGCAAAAATATTTGTGTTCTAGTTAGAATTAAGAGTTGAAAATCTTGTTGCAGATTGCAAACTGCTGTTTTTGTTTTAAATATCTCACCTCGTATGTACAGAGATGCTAACAACAAAGGAGAAGTGTACTCTTAAAAACATCTGCTTCCCATGAACACTGCTATTCTTAGAACTGATGAGAAAAAATGTCAGTCTTAAATTGTCTATGACACTGGACAGGATATATTGCTAAAATATAGTAAAGTCTATGCCTTTTATTTCAAAAAAGTATGCTGGGTGTTGTGTATTGTATGTAATAAAGAAATGAAGAAATATGTCATCAAATATGTAAATCCTGATTAACGTGGGTTTCTAGTCACTGCTGTATGCATTAATGTATTTTTTCAATGTGATTTGGTATATATGTGTGGTGGTATGATTTTTTATACATATAACAATTTGTGTTGTCTTATCCCAAAAGTCAAATCAAAAAGATTCCAGAATGAACTATTACCTAACCATTTGGTAAAATGTAGCAATCATTACTGTTAAACAAATTCATATTCTTTTGTTTTATTGGTTATATGTAAAAGATGAACAATATGTCCAATTTTTCATTAAAAAGCACCTTTAGCCAATGTATATATTAGATATTTGCTATTTGCAAGAATAGATATTCTTTGAACTTTGTCTTTTGCACTGAGCTACAGCTCACAGGGTCTCATTAAGTGGTTAGGTTGTCCAGAGTGGACTTGAACTTGCCATCGACCTACTTTTTGAGATTTTAGGCATGTGCTACCATGCTCTGCTAAGGATAAATATATATCAAACTTAGTTTTATGAAAGCACATCATAACACGATTGATATTTAAAACACATAATTGGAAAGCTCTCTATTCACTGATAATGCTCAGACTGTGTGGAATTTTTTTTTTTTTTTACTTCACAGCACTGCGGGGATCAAACTCACAACCTCACACCTGCCAGACAGGTGCTTAAACCACTGAGCCAAACTCCCAGTCCTAGTTTTTCTGAGGCAGAGTCGCACTATGTAGCTCAGGCCAGCCTTGCGCTTTGTGTTTTAGCCCAAGCTGGCCTCAAGCTCACAGTGCTCCTCCTACCTCAGCCTCTCGAGTGCTGGGATTAAATGAATGTTTTTTCTTAGTAAAATAAATGAAATGATAGCATATGAGTTCTGATCCTCTTGTTTTGACTATCACATTTAATCATGGTTACACAGTAGCACCAAAATCAGGACAAAATACAAGAATTACAGGGGAAATAGTAAATGATATGAGTTCATTGCATGCTTCAAAATGTTTCATTTGTGAGGAAAATAAAAATTTCCAACTGCCAAAATTTTGCTGTAGTTTCACCCAAATGAAATATACCCTTATCTACCCCAAACTAAACAAAAGATACAATAGACTGATTTTTGAATAGATATGTTATCTACAATTTATAGACAGTCCATTTAAATAGAAAAAGATTGATTTTACATAAAGCAAGATAGAGTACAAAAGCACAGCTTTTGTAATTTTGGTAATATTGCAATTTTACAAACATATTGCATAGTATGTGTAAGAAAATAGTTGCATTTTTCATATATCTTATATACAAGAAAACATTTACATGAAAGTTACAAAACAAAATAAATGAATAGTGGACCTGATTTAAAGAACTGTATAAATAAGGAATTGCTCAAACTCCAAATTACATGTTTCCAATGTTAGCGAATATCGTTGTACATCTTTAACCCTGTTTGGCTTTTATTTATAAATATTCAAACAAGTAAGATATTAAGACTGGAAAAAAAGAAAAATATACTTCATTATACCTCATTCTTTTAATGGTTTTCATTAACTTTTGCAGAGAGTGGAGACGCCTCAATTAACACTTAAAAAAAATAGCCCTCTGGGTCTAAAAGTATTTCAAATTAATTATATTCTTCAAATTATTTATAGCAAGCAATGAAAATTTAAACTCAGCTGAGTTAGTCTATCCTGAGCCATTTGGGATGTAGTATTTAGACACTGGTTTTATGAACACTGAGTTCCTTACGCATGTACAAAAGATAAGTGAACCACAGTAACAAAGTTTTCCTTCTATGGTAAAATCATCAACTTAATGGCTACAGTTCAGAATTCTGCCAGGAGTATGTGTACTACTTTGTGTTATAATTATAAGCCTTCCTATTTATTTTAATGAATTAGTTGAAGCAGCAGTGTTGCAGAGCTGGATACAACAGAAATCCCAGTCTTTGGTCTTTGACACTTAAATGACTAATGAACTGTAGTTTAAAATAATAGAAATTAATTTAAACTTGTTTGAGGAATTTTAAATGCAATCTTATTTTACTCTATGTTAATGATATTTTTGCAACATCCATAAGTATAATATATAATAGTACATACAGCAAGTAATTTATCCATGTGTCTTTAAATATGGTCACATGAGCAATACTAATTAGACCAAAGCTGCTGCAAGAAAAAGCTGAGAAGACATCACTTGTATAAAACTCAAATGTGATTTTCGCTTTGATAGTTGTGTGGAGAGTTTTCTCACTAAATACCTTCTGCTATTTTAATAATTTACTATTATGATATGGACAGCATTTCCTATAAATGAAAATGCTTATATGCATCACTCTCTAAACTATTGCTACCTCATACAGTGATATCAGATTTGTAATGATATAATTCACCAGGACCTTTCTTTTCCCTAAATATCATCTCGATAAAAGGAGACACTGCCCAAGTGAGTCCTTAAGGTGGTAGAATATGTAGATGTTTTCAGTGATAAAACACTATAAAAGTTTAGCAATTGACTTTAGTGATGAAAAGATCCCTTCTTCAAAAAGAATAATTATTTTTCTATAATAGAAAAGCCAACAGAAGGCTTTTATTTGGTAAATATGACTATAAATTTCCTAAACAGTTATTCTGAATGAGATTGAAATACATTCTTTCCCTTTTAAACATCAGACATAATACTGAAGCCTGTCAATCATGCATGAGATCTCTAAAGTTATCTTAATATTTAAGTATAGCAAAAGAGGGGAACAGAAAAAGGGATACAGTGGGATATTGAAAAGATTTATACTGTCACAAATATAAGTAGCTTTTTAAAATACTAAAGACAATGGTAAATTCTACTTCAAATGAGACTATTGAACTACATATATCTGAATTTTGCTTAAGTAAATTATTCAAGTTTACAAATAAATGTGACCCAAGAAAACTTCTAGCTTAATGTATTCCTCTTACAGATACATATGGAAAAGATAATTAAATGTATTTCTTAAGGAAGTTGAACTGGAAAGAAAATTCCTGGCTCCATTTTCAGACAATGTAAGTTCTATATTGTAAGTTTTTCAAGTTGTAGTAAAATTTGAAGTGTGAAATTGTCTAAAATTCTGACATGGTTATCTACTAGATTATGAAACTTATGGCTTGCAGTAAAATAAGAAAATAATAGAACTGTATAAACTTTGGAAATGAACCAGGAATATTTCAATCCTTTTTATTTTCTGAAATGTTTTGTTGAAATATTCTGAAAGAGAAAACAACATGTGTCCCCTTCATGTCTCTCTTTTTAAGCCCCTGTCCTCCACTCAAATGATTCTCAGTTTATCTATTTCTGGCAAAGAATTTAAATTTCAGGAACACTACCAATTTCCTTCCTTCCTTTTTCCCATCTTGCCTTCCCTGACAAATTGAATGCAAAACGAAGGTGCAAATACAAAATAGCTGAATATGGTCCATTTATATGAATAATTTTTCTGAGTATAATTTAGGGAACAGAAAATTTTCTATTCTGTCAGTAAAGTGCATTAAATTATGTTTATATATGTTTGGGTATAAAAAAGCTTCTGGGAAAAGAGTCAATGAATCTGTTTGAATAGATTGCAATTCAGGGCCCTATAAATCATGAAAGAACCAATGTCATGTTTAATAAGGAAGTCAAGGACTTCTGTAATCAATCTCGTAAGCTTTTAGAATTCTGAAATCTTAGACTGGGTCTACGCTTCATTCTGAAGAATCTACAAGAGTCAGTCAAGTATTTCCAACCAACAATTTAGTGGTGGATAGGAAAATCTTTGTATCACTCTTTTATTATTAATTTGAACAGATATTTTGACACCATTTAGATATGCTAGTCTAAATCTTCAAGTTTTTATGCTACTTCTGAATTTTTATCTAAACTTTCCAGAATATATGTGAATTAAAAATCTGTCATTGGAATTGGTTTTTTCCTTTTACTCTTTTCATCTCTTCACCCCTTGTGAAAAATAACTCAAGTATCAAGTGTTCCCTTCTACAATCTATAGTTTTCATTCTTGAAATCAAAACATGTGAGAGCTAGAAGGAAACTCAAGAAGATATTTGATTCAAAATTTTTCTGTGTAAAGTTGAGTAAACCAAAGCTAGAAGACCAACTCAGATTGTCAATCCAGTTCAATTAATAATTAAAAGAATGAAGAAAAAGGGTATATTACTAATCAAGGAAATGGTTCCCCTATAAGAAACTTTCTAATTGCTTTAATTTAGGATGCAAAGAGCTTGGATATGTCTTCCATTAATGCAAATTATTTTCCTTAACACAATGCAATGATTAGCACCCACAATTTCTCAAAATCTCTTGTGTTGTACTTTGTGTATGTGCAAAGATAAATATAAGAATTTCTCATTTTAAGTCCTAATATTTGAATATGAATAAATTAAATTCCATATTATGATGTAAGGTTTTAATCAGTTATGTGCCTGATAGTTTCTTCCAAATTTATTCAAAGATTTATATTATAGCCTCAAAACACAAATCGAGTACTATTTTAAAAATAATAAAAGTGAAGTAGCTTTAGGACCTTTCTCTTAAATTCACGATTCATTCAGTGAAATGGATCTTTTCCAATTTGAAAAATTCTGGATAAAGTTTTACTTTGCTACTTAAATTCATGATTTTCCTACTTTCACTAGCAAAACCATTCCATCGAGGTCCAGTCTCCCGCTTTACTCTGAGCTGTGGAGACCTGAATTTCAAAACTCTGAAGGCCAAGTACTCCCAAAATGAAACTTTTACCCATCCTCTAATAGTGTGCATGTGAGTAACATTACTGTTTGACAGGTGAAAATTAAGGACTTACCTTAGAGTAATCAAGTTATCTTCCTATAATAGGGCATAATTAAAACAAATATACATTTTTCTATTTTGTAGGTTTCAAGAATTTCAGTTGAGGAGTGTTGTGACAAACGAATTTACAATATTTTGCAGTTACTTATTAGGTGTTAATTTACACAAATAAGTAATGGAGACTGGCAGGAACTGAGAAGCCTATTGGGATAGTTTAATAGTTTAATAAAGGTGACTAAATGTTAGCAGTTGAGAAATATAACTAAATTCCTTATAGGAATAATCAAATGAAGTAGACACACTTTCAAAGTATTTTTTAACATTTGTCTTTTTTACTGATTAGTCAGGAATATTTAACTCTAACCTTCTTTAAATCTTAACTTTCAGTGTAATCTGATGGATACTAACTTCACAGATGATATCCCAATGGAAAGTAAATCCATTCTCAGTCTTATGCATCACATAAAAATTTATTTAAAGGTTGTTTGAATTTTATCAGTCAAGATCAATTATAAAGTGAATGGAACAATCTGTTCTATTAAAATTTAAGTGTAAATGATAGCATGTGAATTTTTAAGGAAATGATCTCGGGATTCCACACCATCAGTTATGTCCCTCTTAATCGTACCTTATTGCAATAAATTAGATGTTTTGTGAAAAAGCAAATATGTCACATGCAATAGCCAAGTAAATATGGTATAAGGCCATCCAGATCTGACAAATGACAGTATTATGGCATTGTGTTAATTATGTAAAGATTATATTGCTGAGTGCTTTCAAAATTACCTAATGTACAAAATTCTAGACTTAGTAGACAAAGAGTAACAACACATTGAATTTAAAGAAACAAATAAAACTCAAGAAGGGATTGTATCTTGTTTTGCTTTGTTTTTGTTAAAAACTCGTATTGAATTTAATTTTTAGTAAAGCAAGCATTACATAATGCTTCAAAAATTTAAAATTCGGGGATAAAAGTTTACATCCAAAAATATGAATGGAAAATTGTGCTTTCAGACTGTAGAATTTGTTTTCTTACAGGGTTAACCATTTCATCTCGCCATTGGATACTGGGAATTTCATCTATGTAATGTATATATGTGCAGTTCACATCCAGGTTCTGCAGAAGTCTAAAACTGTGTGCTTCACTTCATGTAGCAAAGGCACCTATGTTAATTCTCCCTTTTGAGCAAAAGTTATGATCCAGTTTTCCTGCTGAAGATGACTTTTCCACTGCTGGGTCGCTCAGATGTACATATTAGCAGTTCAGTAAATCGCAAGAGAAGTTGGAGGTGAATTCCTGCTTGTACTGGAAGTTGCTCTGTGGACCATTTGAAGAAGCTCTGGACTGATCACAAGGGAAACCGAGCAGAACTGTGAAGCAGACGAACAGGAACAAAAGGCTTTTCTGGTGTGAGGAGAAATCAGTCATTTCAGTTCCACAAGCAGATGGTGCTACTGGACTGACAGGTGGAACCCACTCCTGCTGGAGAAAGGTAAAGTTTGCCATTGGGGCAGACACATAGCTCGTACACTGTCTGTCGAGAATTTGAGGAGCTTGATGAAGAAGATGAAAAGGAGCCGGTTGGTAGATTTCCCAGCCGGATTTTATCTGCATTTAGAAATATCTAGGGGGGAAAGAAACTGTGTTTTAATTCATTACAGCATTCTGCATCCCTCTGGAGCTTTGCAACATGATCTGGTGAGAGAGACTACATTAAAAAAATTCTATTGGCTTAACTGCCATGCTTTGTTGAACAAATAAATTACATTCCTATAATATAGTCCAAAAACTGTGCAGCTGTCTGTCCCTTTGAGAGCCAGTGCATTCTGACAGAAAGTTCTCAGCCTGAAAAGTAATATTATACAATCTGCTAAGGGGTAAACCCAGTTAGAGACTACAGAAAATTAATGACACTCTCTCAATTTAAATTCTTCAGCATGTCTTAAGAGTATACAATTATATGAGAATGCCAGTGAAGATGACTATCCTGAAGTCAGGCAATTAATTAAAAAATACTTTTGCTCTATTTTTTAAATTTTCGGAAAAGCATGTTGACTCATAGTCTAGAGGTTATATTAAGAAGGTAATCAGCATAATTAATAACAGGTATTCCTTGTATATAATCAGAGTTTTAAATATATTTCCTGTATTCAATAGCGACTTTGTGAAATCTTTTAACTTGGTGAATCACTGATCACGGACTGCCCACTTGTAGGGACAGCGATCTTATGACTTTTAACATGTTTGGGGACATTTCCAAAAGAAAATTTGGATCACAGATTTGAATAGGCAAAGAAACAATTTTCACTGCCTTCTTAATTATTTTGTTATAAAAGCTGATGTTTGCCTGAAGGGCAGGTAAGGTCTATCTTTGGTTCGGGGCCACAGAACAATGCATAGAATGATGCCAGTGCACGCTGAGTGATGTAATGCTCTTCTTCTGCATTGGCAATGTCTCTCCCATGTGGGAGTCTAATGTGCTCTCCATCAAAACCAAGTTCATCTGCTTTCTCTTTTGAGAATATTCCCTAATGTTCCAGAATAGAAGGATTCTCTCTATTTGACTCTCCCATAACAATTAAATGTTTGTAATACCTCATACTGTTGATCTCCGAATGTTATTTTATAATAAAATTATCTTATTTCTCTACTATACTATAATAAAATTATCTTATTTCTGCCTTATTTATAAAAAGAAAATCATGCTGAACTTTTGATAAGCTCAAAAATTGTCTGAAACTCTATGCATACTTTTAATATGAATAGCTGCTGAACAAATGAACAAATTATAAAATACATGAATAAATCACTATCAAGGGTATTCTAAGTTATGGTGTCATTCAAAATTTGTTTGTAGGTATAACCAATGTCAAAATATATTACTCCACAATGCTTCTTGGTTGAAGGGTAGGAAAAGCAAAGGGAATGAATTTATTTCTTTTTTTAAGTTTTAAAGGCAGCATTTACTTTTCTTATATGAAAGAAAGTAGCACACAAAACTCAGCAAGTGCTATGCATTTCTTAGGGTGGGTTCTGTTAGGAAACATTTCTTCTTGCCCCATGTTTCCAGACAGAGGGACATCAATGAGTGTAACACTAATCGTTAGATACTTCAGGCTTCTCCACAGAAGCGGAATGATGGTTGCTTTTATTCACTGAGTTTGAGAAAATGAGCTTTATGTAAACCCTTTGCCATACTTCTGATATTTTTATGCTTGCCCAGAAAAAAATATTTTTGAACTTCAAAAAGTTTGAAAGAACAAACTCCCCATCTGTGTGATTTTGGCCTGAAAATTTGGAAGTGAGTTTACTTTAAACCAAAACAAAGAGCAGCTACTTAGGGCAAACAGTCTTAAGACACAGATCAGAGGAACATGAAAAGCTAAAGAAAGGGAAGGAGGCTCAAGTAGGACGGACAAAACTACTGTAAGACTTTTTTGGATGGAGCATTCTTTACTAAGCATAGAAAATAAATGTTGCTAATGAGTTATGATTTGCAGACCTTGCTTCTGTCACGCCATACTTGTGGCTTTCACATGCGTGGAACAGGCTGTTTCACCTGGCATAGCCTGGAAGAATGAGCTGCACAGTGCAGTGCTTGTTGTACAGGTGAGGTTTGCAAGTGGCAGCCTCAGAAAGGATCATAAACTGTGGAGGGCTCAAGTGTGTAGTGAGCTTTAGAGGCCACGGCCCTTGTGTGTGCAGGCTGCTTTGCTGCAGCCACAGTAAAGGTCTCCAGCTTCCATCCATTTAGGGGCTACTTGAGACAACATCCAACTACATGACTTAATTCCATACATAATCTTCTGAGATCTAAACTCTAGTTTCACCTATATAAAGGACATAGTTTCATTAATCAATAAATTCATCACATGGGGCTGCTCAAAAGAGAAAATGCAATTTTCTTGACCTGGGGCAGAAAAATAAGTTACGAGGTAAGAAGCGCAGTTATTTATTGATTTCTTCCAAAGCAGCATCCCTGAGGCTCACTGTGGTTACAGTAAGGAATAGCTTGACTACATCCTCTTCTGCCATGGTAGTTACAATAATTTTGCTCAATTTCCCATTTCTAAAATTGATAGGTCTACTCTATACTGTCCTCTAAGCCATATAATCCATTTTTTCTGAAACTCTTTCCTAGTCTAAGAATCATACATCCAAGATTTTAAGTCACAGCTGACCTTTCTCAAGATACTGAGAATTAATTTATTCCATCCTGACATGCTGAAATCAGATTTATTACACTTACGGAAATCCTCAATAATTCTCAAAGTAAAAATTTCCACCTTTGTGATTTTGCTGCAAATGTTGTATGTTGCAGTGCTACTTATGCTATTATACCACACACATTACACTGTGTAAAACTGTGACTCTTTTATTCTTCAGTACTGAATTTGAAATTGTTTGCAGTATTATGTCTGAAAATGACTGTGAATATTTTTCAGTAAATACTTTTATGCACAGTTTTTTTCTTCTGCATTTAATCAATTGTTCTACCTGAATGCAATGTTTATTGTGATCTTAAGTAATTTAAAAACTAAGGATAGGGACATTTTACTTTTCTATATGGTAAGGTATCAATTTGTCTTTCTGTGGTGTAGTCAGCATAGAATTAGAAAAGAACAATATTTTAAATAATTTCACACTCCATAGTAGAATTACATAGCACTTGCTTATAACAGAAAATGCTGTAACTTTCTGTAATTTTATTTTAGCATAAAAGTAGACCACAGGTGAAAACCACTGTCCATGATTTAGTTATAGTATAATACTCAATTGGTAGTTAAAGGCTAACCTGTCATTGAATCAAATGATTATTTTGATACTTTGAATAAAAGATGTAAGTACCTGGCTCATAAATAAGAGCAGAACACATTATTAGTGCCACCAATACTTAATATGGAGTAGTGACTTCTAATAATTTGAATTTAGTGATTAACATGCTAAAATCTTTTTAAAAAGATGTAAGATGTTTAAGAAAGATTTATATCCTGCCTCTGTGGACAAAACTTTGTAGTTTGCAATTGTAGTGGAAAAAATTTAAAAATATATACAGATACAGTTTTTCAATGTTGTTAAGCATATTTCTAGGTTATTTATATTGTACTACCTACTAAACTGATAATATGATCTTATCAGTAAATTCATTTATAAAAAGAAAGCAAAGCATATAATTAAAATTTGTCTCAAATCAATGGTTAAAATAATGGCAAGATTTTATT
The DNA here is from genome assembly GCA_004363535.1 of Dasyprocta punctata. Classification (NCBI taxonomy): domain Eukaryota; kingdom Metazoa; phylum Chordata; class Mammalia; order Rodentia; family Dasyproctidae; genus Dasyprocta; species Dasyprocta punctata. The sequence continues at coordinate 35,874 of RJWM01009816.1, read as the reverse complement.
CATTAATTGTTACAACGTTGTATCTGAGAGGTGTTAAGTGCCCCAGATCATCTCTTTCCTATTATCCTTCTATTCTATTTCTTCTCAACTCGACCCTTAGGAGTTTAAAATAATAAATAAGTAAACACATAGAGAAAGGAAATATGAAGGCAGTAATAATGTAGTAGTAACAGTAGTATATTATATTTAGATCCTTAAATTTCTTTGTAGCTGTAGAGAAGATTTATAGCATTAAATGAGTTACATATAAATAATTAAGGTATAATTAAAAATAAACAAGCAAAATCCCTCCAAAGCAAAAGAGTAACCACCAAGATGTCCAGTCAAGTTTGTAAAAGAACATGAAAACCTTACAGGCAAAAACAAAAATAATTCATAGAAACAAAAGAAAAATAAAAAAATTAGATACAAAGAAAGGCCTTGGGAATGTAGACATGAATATAAAACATAAATAGAATGAGGTATCTAAAAAACTAGGAAAGAGATGCTCCAAGATATACTAAGAGAATAAAAATATACATTTCTTCAGAGTTGCAGTGAAAGACTGGAAAGATAATGGATGCATGTTAATATCTGAAGAGAAAGCTTGAGGAATTTCCAGGGTTGACAGAAATGTAAACATGCAGAAACAAAATCAAAACACATATAGGAAATGATACAAATACAATATGTGTGGTTTATCACAGTGTAGTGGAATAGTGGGACAACAAATGCAAGGATTATTTGATGCAAGCAAATACTGGCATGTATATAATCTTCCAGGAAATGCAAATTAAAATAAATAGTAAAATAGTTTCTTTTTAAGACAAAACCAGAAACCATTCATACAGAAACAAACCAAAAAATCAAGGTCTAAAATACTTTTTAGATGAATATTTTTACTTATTTTAAATTTACTTTATTTGAAGCAAAGAACAAATGTTGCACATGTTAATGTTGTACCATATAATATTCACTAAATGTACTAATTGTGTAATGCTTAAGTCATGTTAAACATATTTATCTCTTCAAACATTTACCATTGCTTTATTGCAAAAACTTTCAAAATCTTTTCTCCTACCTTTTGAAATGTATGGTACATTACTATTATATAGCGATCTATAGTCAATGCACTGTGCAATAGTACAGGAGAACTTCCTGATTCTATGTACTTATTGTACAATGTAATTTATTATTAGTAACCACTGAATAAACTTTGAAAGAAGTTTTTTCATGACTGAAAGAGACAAAAAAAGAGCATTTTCATTTTTGATATTATTGTGATAGTAATTTATTTGCCTATTGGAAGCTACAAGCATTTAGCTGTCCCGCTAAAATTATTTTGTGTATGTATTTCAGTAGAAAATATACAGACCATTAACTTAAGAAAGTAATACTAGGTTTATCAAATATCAAATTTAAGAAATATTCATATTTCCATAATTTAAACTTTCTTATGTAGCAGTTCTGTATGTCCCAACTGATATCTTAGGCCCATAACCAGAGAGGAGACGGAAGTTCAGGGAACCCCTTTCTTGGGGACTCACCTCCCCTTCTGTAGATTGTAAATGTAGTTCCTTCCGGCAGGTAGCTTTGAAGTCACCTGCAGCAGCGCTCACCTGTACACCACGAGGGGCTTCCATTATCAAGGATCTGGTCGGTGATTCAAGCCTAAGAGGAAAGGAATAGAATCATTAACAGTAAATAGAAAAAGTATAATAAACTAAAGACAGTATTAGTCAACTGAAAATAGTGGAACAAACAGACAAAGTATAAGTAGGCATAAAAATCTTTGCCATTTCAAGCAGAATTTCAGTGTAGAATGAGTTTTAGAATATTTTATTACCTTATTTATTTTTGGCCCATTATAAAAATCCTAATTTGTTCACATCAATTATTTACTCTCATTTGTATAATGATTTAGTGAGAATTTCTTATGTTGCTTCCCTTTATAATGTTCATGAAAAGTAGGTCAAGATAAGTTTACATGCTTAAATCTTTTATATATTATCAATATTAATGATGGAGTTTTAATGAATAAATTGGTATAATTTAGGATGTACATACTCCTTAATAAAGAATCCTAGCCTTGCAAAGATGAAAACTTTAATGCAGTTCTTTAATGTTGCAAACTTTCAAAAGTGTATAGTGAAATTTTCTAAACTAGAAAAATTTCAAAGTGCTTATTATACTTCTAGCAATTAATTGAAATAAATACATAGCATATTTTGTGCATCAAATGACCTCTCTTGGTCCAGTGTAATAGCCACAGAATGACATTAGTCTGAGAAAGAAAAATAAAATGGGGTATAGTACACAGAGACTAGGATGCAGAGAAAAAAAATATTAGTAGGAGAAAAGCTAGTGTACACCAAGTGGTTTTTTTTGGAGTGTTCTGTTTTGGAGATGCAAGTACTTTGTTCCACTCAGCTATTAAGCCCCTCAGGCTCACATTCAACATAATCCAGAACAATTGCTTTCCTTTGTGGCAGGAAGAGGCACATCAGAGAGATCTTTGACGTTCAGCTTCTCAGTGGAGAAGTCAAATTTAGAAGGTATGGAAAAAGGTGAGTCGGGATTTAGAAAAAGTGATTCCAAAGCTTTCACCTGATTTGTTTTGCATTATACCTTAAAACACATTTGAAACTTTCATCTCCAGGAGCCATTTTGACATCTTCATGTAATCCTTGGATGTGTCAGATTTTGACAAACTATTTTAAATAAATGTCTGTTTTGCCATTGCTTTAGACAAAAACACTAATATTTTTCATACAATATTTGAAATCCTGAAAAAAATGACTCATAATCCTACCACTTAAAAAACAAAGCAAAGCAAAGCAAAACAAAACAACACCTCTTCCTGTAAGTGGCCTGAGGTGACCTGTGAAAATGGTTCCCTATTCTCTTGACCCAGAAAATCCCACAAAATCATGCAAATCAAGAGGGTCAAATCTTTGTGCTCACTCGAAGAACACTCATGATACTGCCCAGGCCACCAAGGGTGTGCATATTCTAAAGTCCTCCAAGTATCTGAAGGATGTCACATTAAAGAAGGAATGTGTGCCATTCTGGTTATAGGACAGAGTTGGTAGGTGAGCCCAGGCCAACAGTGGGGCTGAACACAGGGTCAGTGGCCCAAAAAGAGTGCTGCACTTTTGCTGCACATGCTGAAAAATGAGGTGTAATGCTGAATTTAAGGGTTTAGATATAGATTCTCTGGTCATCGAACATATCCAGGTGAACAAAGCACCCAAGACTTAGGGAGTTCAGGGCCAGATTCACTTATCCATGAGTTCCCCTGCCACAGTGAGATGATAGTTACTGAAAAGGAATAAATTGTTTCTAAACCAGTGGAGGAAATTGCACAAAAGGAAAAGATATCCCAGAAACTGAAGAAAGAAAACCGTTTTAATTCTTCTGGGAAGACACCCAGAAGGGGAATAGCTGGGTCAAATGGGATTCTGGTCCATACTATTTTTATTTGTTGGTAATTAACCACAGCTGCACTTGAATTTATAAATACTTTGATATGATTGAGCCATGTGTCAGTAGATGGATAAGTACTTAATTAAAATGACTTGCTGTTTTAAAACAGATCATTAATCTAATATTTGAGAAAATACAACTTGGTAAGCTTATAAGGGAAGGAAAATCACAATTACTGATCCAGTAATTAATATGGTTCAGCTTGTTTCCAATGAAAATATTTTGAGGCTATTGCTCGTATAATTGATGGTTAAATGTGTCTAGCAAACATGCAAAAGGTTAATGCTGCATGATATTTGGTACTGGAACATTAAATATAATAAGTATTTCTGGGTGTCTGAGCTTTTCCATTTTCTTATTTATTAATTATTTAATCAGAAAATATTTGTTGCACTCATATTCATGGTAGGCATCAGGTATTCACTGCCAGGGTAACTGTAGTATAAAGCACATTTATCACACTCAGAGGATCTCTGTTAAAAAAGCGGCAAAGTTTGGGAGCTAAATAAATCTAGGTTCAGGAATATCAGGCAGCACAAATAAACCCCAGTTGTATCTTCTCTAAATTGATAATTATGCTGTTTACATAGGTCTTTATTGTAAAAAATCAAAGGTGCTTAAGTATGCAGCAAGAAAACCCTTGGTGTTCGTGGCACACCTTCCCCTGCACCGTTCCCGTGGGCTCCTTGCTGTTCTTCCATTCCCTGGGTGGAATCTTTTGCCACAAGTGATAGAAGATGAAGAAGCTGATAGAAACCTATTGATTGTCTTGACTCCATGGACATTTTGAACCAAAACGAAAAATAAAAAAACCCTGCCCATTTGATGTAATGAAAATGACTCTGTACATTAATAAAACTTCAGAAGAAAACTAAGATAACTGAGAATCTGTGGTTTGTTTCCATCTATTAAAAAATACTTTGTCAATCCACTGGATAGAGGGGATTTGGAGAAAAACCAAAACTGATCTAGAAAATTTCCCATGTTCTAAAGTTCTGAGATGGTGGGTTGTTTATTCTTTAAATGTTGGAGGTGTGGGGATGGTGATGGCTCAGAGCAACTGAGAGCAAATGACTCAAAGGGAAAAAAGTAGTAGTGACCCGTGGTAAGTGACATTTCCAGCTTGGATCCAGGAGGCTTCTAATGACCAACTCTGAGCCCTAAATGTTTTGGCACAGGGTCAAACCATGGGGAAATGGCTGAAACTCAGGAACACAGAACTAAAATGATTGGGCTTAGTTTCTGATATTCAGTGCAGTGGAGGTCAAACATGCAAATTAGATTTTATAAGAATATCTTCACTTTTTGCAACTGATTTTTTGGCTTATCACACATATATTTATGCATCACATGGAAAAAAAACAAAATTAGCAAAGTAATTGCACTTTTACATATTCCCAATTTCCTTAAGCACTGCCATAATTAAGGACTTGGAAGTTCCAACTATACATTTCAACTCTTGATAAAATCAAAAGTAGCAATGCTTAAGCAAAATTTTGTTACTAATATAGCAGTCTGTTTTGAATAATATCCAGTGTTCAGGAAAGTAGTATGCACTAAGAATTTAAAATTGTTTAGGGAGTGTTCAATTAAAGAGTATGCAAAATATTTGGAGGGTTTCTAAATTCTATTATCAAATGGATATGTTGCATAGTCAAATACTTTTTTATGGCTGCAAAGTTAAAGAAAACTTTTAAACCATTTTATGATTTTCCTACTTAGCAAATCAAACAAACTAGTTATTCTGGGCAATATCATAACAGGACAATATACATGGAGACCTTAACAATCTTAAAAATTAACGTTATTGCGACTAGCAAAGTTTCATTGTGAACATTTACAGTTGCATTATATTTGAATCATTCATTGTAGACATTTATAGTTGGAGGTATACACAACCAACTATCTGGAGCTGTACACTGTCTGTAGTTATCACAAACTGAACAGAGTAAAAGAACATTTCTTCACATAAATGTTGTAAAATTTTATTCTATGCCTCCATCTAAACTCCAGGAGGGTAAACTTCATACATTCTAAGAAAGTAATCTTTGCCTGTAACCATAGCAGTTTTATCACTCTTTCAAAAGACACTGCAATTAGATATTCATATGATTATAGTACCTACCCTAAAGACATTATTAAACAAATAGATGCAAACACAAAGTTTAAATGATCTTAAAAATAAAGAATGCAAGCATCACATATTACTAGCCATGTCAGCTCATCAAAATGTGCTAATGATTATGCAATTATATTTTAAAAATAATATTTTGTCAGACCCTTTTTGTAGCTATGCATTCTGGCAACTGTATTATAAACTGAAGGATATTAGAAAAACATTTTCTGTATTAAAATTGCTGCTGCATACTATAAAGTCATGCAAATTATTCCCAAGAATCAGCTTGAGAAATTGAGGTATAAACTCACTGAAACTTAATTACTATGTGCAAGAATTATATCAACATAATGAGAGAATTAAAGTAGAAATTTGAATAAGAAACTGCACATGGATTCTACTTCAAAATTTAAATCCAATTAAAATCTTTGGAGCACAATTAACTCATAAATAAAACCATAATTGTAACACGCTTTTAAAAATAGAATATTGTAGTTATGGCAAAGTAACATTAGATTAGCCCTTCTTTATTAGTGATTTAGCCATATAATTGCAGTAGTGCAATAAAAGCTTATATTAATAATAAGAAATACTCTATGATTAAAATTTTGTGGGTTATCTCTTAAGCATTCCATCAACATGAAGAAGTGGGTACTCTAATTATTCATACTTTATTTACAAATTATTTGAATATTAGGGTGGGTGGATTATTTCCTCAGGATTATGTAGTTAGATCAATGATCCTAGAATAGGCAAAATGATTTTGAAAAAGATTTAAGAGTATTTAAAAACTTACCATATAGCTGTAGTAATCGAGACAGTTGTGACATTGTATAAGGAAAATAAAGAAAACAATGGAATGGAATTGATTCCATAAATGGACTTTCTTTGTGTTACAATACCATTTTTGACAAGGGTAGTAAAGTGATCTAATAAGTAAGGCAAGGTCTTATAAAAAAATGATGCTAGAATAACTGATATCTACACAAATGAACTTCAATCTGCCAAGAACCACCACCAAAAGTGAACACGAAAAGCATAAATTTTTTAAAGGAAAATGTCTTTGTAGTATAAGAGTCAGTAAATCAGTCAAGCCACAAAAAGTAATAACAAGTAAATATTCGAATATGTAAGGCAAATACTTTCACATTCAAAAGATTCTTTTCAAAATCACCATTGAGGAAATGAATCTAGAACACACGAATCAAAAAATAATATTCACAACACACACATATATGTGTATATATATGTATATATACACACGTGTATATATATGACTGATGTCATTTATATAGATAAATAATTCTCTAAATTAAAAATCTTAAAACAATTAAAATATGAATAAAATACTTGATCAAACATTTCACTAAAGAAAATACAGAGTTGTCCAATGTTTACATGAAGAACTGAGCAATAAAATTAGTTACCAGATAATAACAAATTTAGAACCAGAATGTGGTTCTAGTAAGTGCCTATCAGAATGGCTTGATTTAGTAATATCACCAAATATTGGCGATGGTGTGAAACAATTGAAATTTCCATCTAATTTTAGTAGAAAAGTATAACTATATAACAACTTTGGAAAATTCTGGCACATTCAGAATCATGTGGGATGAATGAAACATTGTAAAGAAGATAATTTATTGTATAATTCATTAATAATTATTGTGAAACGAATTTCACCCAAAGTTTCTTTTTAACACAAGAAGAGAGGCTTTGTTTTTTCCCGCTGTGGATGAGGTGGAAATTTAATGTGGAGACATTTGAATTAACTTTCATGTCTTTTTGTAGTTTTTTTTTAAAAAGAAAAGAAATTGCAAGCACTCAGGAGGCTGAGGTAGGAGGAGCGTTGTGAGTTTGAGGCCCGCTTGGGCTACAATGTGAGTGCAAGGCCGCCCTGAGCTACATAGTGAGACCCTGCCTCAAAAATCTAGGGCCAGGAGTTTGGCTCAATGGCTTAAGTGCCTGTCTGGCAGGCGCGAGATTGTGAGTTCAATTCTTGGCGCCGGGAAAAAAAAAAATTGCACATACACCTTGAACATTAACAATCACATGTTGAAGGAATTAGTGAGGTAGATGCGGATTTATAAAATTTTCTTTGAAACTTTCTTTTGAGTGAAGATAAAGCAAGATTTAAAAAGAAGAATTTTGTATAAAGTTAGTTAATACTTTAGATTATTGTTTTTGCAATTGGAAGTTTTAAAATTGGTTAATGGAACACAATACAATCTTAAATTGATCAATTATTCTTATGAGAAATTAATATCTGATAAATGTAAAATTTATCTACTGGCAGAAATTGCTTCACAAATAATGCTTAAGAATTTACTACCTCTATTGAAGGCAATAAAATTAGCTTAACACACTCTCCCAAAACAATTTCTAGCTTTATCGCCCCAAAATACCAAAACTAATACATAAATACCAAGGTAATTTTTATTAAAAATTAGAAGAAAATTCAGGTAGCAATTTCTAGTTTTGTCTATTTCTAGGGAAAAAAAGTTTAGAAATAACCTAGTATGCAAAGTAAACAACAAAAAAATTGTAAGAGCAGGCAATATCCAAGTACAGAAAAAAGAAACATTTGAAGGAAAATGGAAAGCTGAAAATCAAAAAGGAAAACACCAAAAATAATAATATATACAATATGTATAATATATGTGGTCATAGTATTTATTTATATGTTAATTTTAAATGATTTATATAACATTGCTTTGTAGACTGCATAAGGCAAATATTTCATTGTGAGAAAGACTTTATACTATACTTAATAAGTACATCCTCAATAAATCAAAAACAGGTGTTAAAATAACAAAGAATAAAGGCAAACACTAATAATTACAGAACACCAGAACTGTATATCTGCAGAAGGCAGTGTGTGTAGGAAAACAGGTGTGCCTTTGCTTTTTCTGAAATTTTTTTACCTTTCTATACTGTGATAATGTAATCAGTGATAAATGTTCAACTATTTTGTAAGTTGTGGTAGTGTAAAATAGAGTTGATGTGAAGATGCATTTTTCTCCTTAATTCGTAAGTGATACAGGCTTTTCCTTTGTATTTTGTCCTTCTCAAGTCAACCTAGAATTCCGATAAGATTTCACATTAAAGATATTATACATGATCAAATTTGAAAACTTAGCAAGCTGCCTCTTCACAAACCTCTCCATATTCTGAGAAAGAAACACAGTTTTTAAAAAGCTGTTAGTGCAATTACTAAATAGAAACTTGTAGATATTGTATCATGTATCTCAGTTTAGCTAAGAGTTTAATACTGCTAAAGATACAGTAGCTACCTAGTAATAATTTGTAGTTTTAATGATGGAATAGGATATAGAACTGAACAGAAATGTACATTATGGAAAACTAATCAATACAAACTGCAACCTGAACATAGCAGAACTCTTACTGTCTTACTACACTTACTGTCTCATTAGTGTGCTTTCTTCAGAGGCAAATCTTAATAGTTTTTCTTCTACACCTCTACTGAAGTTTATTCCTTTAAGTTAGATCAAATAAATCTCTAGATCAATTCATGTTCAGTGTTCCCAAGATTTCAAACTAACCTAAGTCTCTTATATACTCATTCACTGATAACTCTAAATAAATATGCAAATACAGACTAGAATGAAACAAAGAAAGCGAAGAAAGAGAAAAATGAGAAAAGGGAGGTTGTGAGAGAAGGAGGAAAAATAAAATAAAATAAACTACTTCATTTTAGATAGACAGACAGACAGATAGGTAGATGATAAATAGATAGATAGATTTTTATTTTCATTCAAGGAGCAAAAAATACCAAGAGAGTAATTTGCCTCTTTACTGATGAAATGATCCAGGCAAAAATACCTATTATTTAATGAACGGTGTATTTTGTTTGAATACAGGGTTGATGTAAATTAGAGCTACAAATTTCCAGAGATTAATTTGAATTCTTCAGACCTTGACATTTCAGTTTTAGACTGCATTTGTATGAAAATTAGAATGACAAAAATGCCAAGTATGCCATTAAATATTAATTAAATATTAATTTATTTTGCTGATTTCAGTTCCAGATTCTCTTCTTATTCTTGGAACTGTTCATGAATTTCACATACACACTTTCTTTGAACAATGGAAACCACATAATGACCTTCATCTTTTTCACCACAGGGTACACAACCTCTGAACTAAAATAATTTAATTATATATCAATTTAACATTACAAAAGGAAGAGCTTTGATACCTGCACAATTCCAGGCAAATATACTATGAATATCTCACCCATTGTTCAGCATGTATGTTCTTAATCTTTTAAAATATACACACTTACTATAAAACAGTACCATTCTATATAATAAATGAAAGAAAAGTCACAGGTGTAAGTTAAAATGCACATGAAGCCTAGCACAGAACTTGGCACAGACTGAGTAACAAAAAATATGTCAAAGAATTGAATCATAGAAATCCACATTTCTACAAAAAGTACTTGCTGCACTCTATTACCAACCTCTAAAACAGTCTTTCCTGGTCTTTCATTCTTAATAGTAAAAGAACTATTAACTCCTTGAACTACTGTTCTATTTACTTGGGCAGTTCATTTCACATTGTTGATTAGAGTTAGGTGTCCATTCAGAGGACTTCTCTTCCCCTGAAAGGAAAGTTGTGAGCAGGCCTGTAAAGATCTTCTCGGACATTCTGCTTTAATCTTTGGTACACAAATGAATAATTGATGACCCCAATCATTACTGTATTTTTCCTCTATTTCAGTTTTGGAATGTAGATTAGTATCACTCACATAGGGGCTTGTCAATCCGCTTTTCCCACTAGAGGATAAGCCTAGCTTAGGTTCATGTTTAAATAATGCATGAATGATTGCAAAATAAAACCCAGAAACACTATATTCACTATATAGAAACACTGCAATTGTAATTTAATTCAGGTTCATACTTGCGAATTTCAAGACATGTCAGCAAGACAAAATAGCAGCAAATTCTTATTCTTTGAATAATAGATTTATTAGTAAAAAATATAAAATTAGTAAATTATTGCTAAAACAATAGATGTAAGATGTTTCCTTGTAGAAATTAGAAAATTTAAAATTTTTTTGGAATAAATTGGTAAACTCAAACACACATTAAATTTAACTGTAATGTATTGTATTTTTATTTTTAATCTTAGCGTCCAAGTTACACATGTAACAGAGTATATACATATTCATGAGGTATCATTTAAAATTTTAATACATGTGTTCATTATGTAATGTTTGAATCTGGTTCAACATATGTCTCCTTAAAATTCAGTAACCTCTTTAGATTCCACCAGGGCTTCCCCGGTCCTCTCCCTAGAGTCCTTTCGGCACCACTCTACTTTCAACTTCTGTGAGTTTAGCTTATTATTTATTCCAGATAGGAGTGATATACTGCGGTACTTGTTTTACTTTATCAATTGTTTTATAAAAACAATCGTAAAATGATTGATAGCTATGTCATCCAAGTGTCTTTTAGCTGCCACATTTCCTATAGTGCATTTGTTTAGTTTTTCATTATACAGTTTTTGTGTCACTAGCTCAAATTAATAAATATTTATCAAGCTATTATTTACTAGATACCATTTTGGCTTCTGTAGCACTGATAAGCCAGGAACTTGTAGCTCCTATTCGGTTGGAATTTATGACATTCTTAGATAGAAAAGAACAGAATAAATACACAAAAGATGCTGCATTCCTGAGAAGAAGGCTAAAAGTCAAGATTTAAGCACATTCCTCTGGTTTTTGCATAGTGTAAATATTATTTTGCCCTTATTCAAAAATACTTTTGGATCACACGATGTGGCTCACTTTCCTGGTATTGTTCCCTAGCTTTTGAATCTGTTTCTCAATTAGTGAGAAACTGAGTCGATTAGCAAGTCTTAGCCTAAAACAGCTCAGCTCTGTGAATCATTGATCTAATTTTCTAGTACAGTTTACATAAATTCTTTCTAACATGATACTATCTAACCTTTAATTAAAAGCATTAACAATATGTGTCTAGGTTATTATTTATAATTAAATGAAATTATACAGCAGATTCTAAGTGGTCATTATGCTACTTTTAAAATTTGATAGGTGAAACTGGTTTCCTCATGAGAAGACGCTTAAAAAGCAATATACTTTGTACAGTAGCTGTAAGTCTTATTTCATCATTTAATCAATCGTGGTCATTTTAGAAGAATAACATGGCTGAACTGTACACTGCTTACAGTCCTCACATCACTGTTCCTCTGATTTGGGGGACAACCCTTCTGAACATAGCTTTTATTCTGCATCTGTTAGTTCAGCAATAAATAATTATATTTATGGAAAAATAGTCTGCAAAATGTATTTCTGTACAATCATGCTTTTTGTAATGAAATTTCAAATTTTTTGTTTTCATTGAAGTATTTTTCTGCTTATCAAATGAAAAGGGTTGAACAAGGGTCTTTACGAAAAATAAAATGATTTTAATTAATAGAACACTCTTTATTATGCTTTCCACAAGAGAAAGTTTGTCATGTTGATACTGTTCTCTAACTTGACAATGATTTTAAACATGTAAATACATATTTTACTTATCAGCATTGTTGCCTTTTTAAAGCTATTGAAGTAAATATATTGTGAAGTGCGATTTACATATCAGACATTAATTATGTAATCCTTAACCCACCAGTATTAATTTACTTTTTAAATTAAAGTATTTATGGATCAGTGTCTTAGGCTTTAACTGCTGTAAAACATTACTTTGATTCTTTTTGGGAGAATTCTGTCCCAGTATTGTATATAGGGAGAAATTTTACATTTACGTAATTGTGTCTCTCAGAAGCAGAGAAAGCAGCTTATTCTATAGAAAGATGACTAGAATAAGGGATCTATCACAGTGCAGTGAAATCCTGCCTTTTCCAGATTACCATTTCCATTGTTTTTTCCATTTCCACTACATAACACTCCCTGATCAATTAAAGGCTCCTTATCCTCTGGCTCCCCGTTTTGTGGTTAAGTACATCTTGTATTTCATTATCTATGTCAGATTTTCCAGAAACCCTACTTTTATCAGTCCTTCTCTCAACTTCCTCAATGACTAGTTTTCTTTCTCTTTGCACACTCCTTTGCACGCTCCTCCTACCTATTATATTCGTAAACATTGTAAGTACACTTGGGAAATATAGCGAAGTTAGAGCAGTAGCTCATGTTTTCTTGCTCTCAGTCAAAAATACCTATTTATCAGGACGCTATGGAACATCAAGTCTTAATACAAGTATTCGTAGCACCAGTGCTGTTTTAGTTCTTCACCTGTCAAGAACGGTCAGTGCTGATGGTAACTAAGGCATAAGGAGAGAAGGGAGAACTTACCTGAGGTCCTGGGATGGCTCTGCTCTGATGTGAGGCGTCTCCACCGACCGCCCAAACACGGCTCCCTCGGTGCCTGCCGGCAGCATGAACACATCAGTCAGAATAAGCCAGTCCAGAGACACATTGATCTCATTTCTATATTTGTGCATCAAATTTTTTTTTTCTCAAAATGGGTAAACTGGAAGAAGGAGTAGAGAAAATAAGAAAGAAATACTGGAAAAGAGTACCAGTAGTAAAGATTTAATGACAGTAAATCTGAAAGTGACGGTTAATTGCTTTAAAGATTACATTGTTATTTCAGATTGAGTCAGAGCTTTCAATTTCTGATCCAATGGCAAAAGATCTCGCTCCCTTACCTGACTTATTTCTCAGTTAGGTGAATTTGAGGAAGGGAAAGGTCACAATATTGACTTCTATCTTCCTACAAAGAGCAAAGCATAAATGAAGATGTAGAGGAGGAGCTCTAGTGTAGCATATTACTAGTTACTTAGAGTTAGGTCTCGTATGGTGTTTAACAGTTCTCTCACACGCAGCTTTATAGTGATCATCAAACAGCAGAGAACATGTCACATTACTCTGACCTTTCTGGAGTTTATCTCAAACTACGAACAACTGCAGTTCATTGTATTATAGTTGGAGTCATACGGGGTCATAGCTGTCTGAAAAGGTCCTGTACTCTACCATCTTCCTGATCAGCTGGCAGACATTCTGTTTAAACTTTCACTTACTGACTCCATTTGATTTTCCAGACTCCTAGAAAGTTACTATTACTCAACTGAGAAAAAAATAGAATGGTTTTCTTCTTAAAAATAAGGTGAAAATTTTTTTCTTTTAAAAAAGACTATGATGACAAAACTTTTGCTAAATAATATGTATACATGTCTTAGATAATTTCCTACAAACTTTGTTTTCTTTCTGATCTAATCTTCCTGAAATAACTTCTTGTAAAAATGTTATGCCTTTTCCACAAATGTCTTCCATGCGATTTTAATAATAAAATGAAATTCTAAACTATAAATTTAAATTTACAAAGCAAATCTAATATTGCTTAATATGAAGGAACATTTAAACTGTGTTAATTCAATAAGCAATCATGAAATTGCTAGTAGGAGATTAGAGTCCACATACTAAATTTTTAAAAAAATAATTGGCAATATAGGAAAATGTATTAGAAACACCTGATTGAATAACAGCATCACATCTCCACCAATGAATGCAATCATTAAGAATTGCAAATGTCTACTAACAAAAAAATTTTAAAAAGATACTTGTGTGCATAAACAAATAGACAAAAAAAGCACAGATCTTAACATTGAGTGACAGAGGAAGAGACCTTTTTTCAAAGGCTGTGACATTATTTTATCTATATTATGGTTCTGAGGGAAAAATTATAATATTTGGTTGCAATAAATCCTTAAGGTTACAGATTTCACTTTATAACCCAAAAGCTATGGGCATTTGTTGAACTTTCACTGTGTTTTAGTATTTCTTTTTCCTAGAAAATCTCTGAAGAGCATAAAGTGCTTATTCTTTTAATTATTTTCACAAATTCCACGCAATTATTTCTTTAAGGGGTTTGCCCTTTTGATATTTGTGTTAGATATTTTATTTATGTAAGTGGAAAATTCCTTAAGATGAGTCTTTAAATGTAAAATAGTAGTTTTAAGGAAAGGTCTAATTCTATAATTATGCGGGTGGTGACATTTAAAAGTATTCTCTAATATATAAAACTACATATTTCAAAGAGAGTCTGTGATATTTTAATATAAAATACAATATCCATATATGATAGTTATCTGTGTGCAAAGTTCATAAACTAGTTTCCCCTATTGTATGATTATGATAATTTCCCAGACAAGGTGACTATAATACAATAAATGAACAGTAACAATATTCATTTTCAAACAGACTGGCACACGTAGTGATTTAGGGAAAAATATATTGTTGAATAAGAAAGTAGAATGCTCTCAAAAGTTTAATATTTTGGTAATGAGTAAGAAGTTATGGGAAGTCATTATTTTAAATTTTAATATACATTAAATGATTTTTAAGGTAGTCTTAAAGAATTAAATCTATGATATCATCACACCTGAGACTCAACTGAATGAATTATCATAAACAACTAAGACATTGAAAAACTTACTCCCTCATTGAGGCCAAATTACCAAAAATTAATGACTTTCAAAATAACCTTAAAAAGTGAAGAAAAGCTACAAGAAACATATATGTACTTTATCAGGAGAGAAAAATAAAAAAATCAGAAATAAATTTCCTATGAATTAGGAATTTTTATAAATGTCATACTATTAGGCTTGCTGGTTTAGAAAAATATAAACATAGGACATTGAGTCAATTTGAAACTTCACCTAACCACCAAGTTACTTATAGTGTAAGTATGCAGTGTTTGCAATGATATGAATTAAAATAATTAGAATATTCAAGTAAAACTGGATTCAAATTATACTGTATCTGGTATTCCTAACAATTGCTCAATATTCACTTGCCACATACTACAGTATATAGTATATATAGGATACAATTTATCCTCTCTTCAAGAAAAGAATGTGTAACAAATTCTCACATGGTAAGCTATAAATACTATGGATATCAAAAAGGAACACAGACATGAGATAGACAAAAATAACTATATATATATATATATATATACACACACTTTTATTGAATAAATAACTGCTTTTATTGTCCTTGTAAGGGACACATTCTTCTGTTCTGTGTTGGAAGAAAAAAAAGACATAGATCGTGATCCTACTTTATATTTGAAAACAATAGAGAACTTTAACCGGGATGCTACTCTTTAAAAATCCCTAATGAAAATGAGAAAAAAGCCTTGAAGAACTTGAAAAAAAATGAGAAAAAAACAGCAACATATTAATGTAAGTATCCCTATGTTTCATATGGAGCAGGTATTGTAAATCTGCAATCTACATATGATGCCCTAGCTACCCCTTATGAACTCAATGGTATTCATATATATTTATGGAAGTTATTTTTCCATAAGATTCCACACAAAAAAAGAAAAACAAAACAAAACAAAAGAGCCATAGTATGGAACAAAGGACAAGAAAGACTGAGATTCTCCACACTAGAAGAGAGAAAGCTAGACAGGATAAGGAACGTGAAAATTAGAATTTAAAGAAGTATATTTGTGTTGTTTTCAATATGAAAACTAGCAGCTTTTAAATTTTGATAAAATGCATCATGATCATAAATATTTATGACTTTTGTGGGGATAAGGGGAGAGAAGGAAATTACTTGCACATACAGGTTAGTGTGGTACTCTAGAGATTCTTCTATAGGAGAGATTCAGAGCACTTATGTCAAAAGAGGTTAACAGAATGTGAGACTTTTTCCTCCCAGCCCCTCGCTCATGGCAATTCACAAGAACCTCAGGCAGTATTTTAAGTTTCAAATCTAGAATAAGGATGAAGACTAGGGCAAATTTATCAAGCTCTCAGGGGGCAGAAAGATTCCTATTTTTCATTATCTTCACATTTAAAGCAGCATTAGTGGGCATACTCAATTTCTTTAGAAAGTCTGCATACCTCAACCCCCACCACCTTATTTACACCAGTTTCCCCCAGATTTAAGTTGGTCAAGTCACACATTAGCCTGTGAATCTGATCACTTCATTCCCAGGTCTTCTCTAATTTGTTTTGATATTTGACAAGCAATTAAACCCTTTGTTTTTGTTTATAAAGGAAGGTTCTGAATAACACAATCTCTGAGGGACCATCTATTTTTTACAGTTAGTTATACTACTTTCTCAACATGTGAAAATGCATATATTATGTCTTCTCATTACTCTCTAAATACAAGTGGAAATAAATTTGCTCCTACAACTGAACAGAAAATAAATTATTTTTGGGATATGATGGACTAATAAAATAGGAAAATTCACTAATTTCGTTTCTATTGCTTCATTAGAAAGAGTCTTCTAAGTAAAAAAGGCATTATTGCCCTTAAAACAAAGAAACATCAACCAATTTCAACATGTACTGTTTAATTTATTTGTGTTAATTTAACAGTAAAAACGGTGTTTGTGCTTTTCGCAAACTGCTGAAAATACAAACTATTCACTGCTCCAGTAATCCAACAGAAATTATTGATATCTCCCTTGTACACAAATTCTAGAATTACTTTCATGGACACTGCTTTACCCAGCCTTCAATATTTTGGTAATCTGACACTATCCCTTACCCAGTGCTATTTGTTACTCATCTATGAGACACGTTGATTAAACTCCCCTCCTCTTATGAAAAATGTGAGCTCATCATTATCTGAACATATTTGCAATTTTCAACCTTTTGACACTCATTTCAAACTTATCACATATGTTTTGGAATTGTCTGTGAAGTGCATACATTTTTTCTCTTTTAGGCGAAACATTAAAACAGACATTCATTACATGCTACTGGGTTCTTCTGCACAACACTGTCTTACAGATATGATTAATAAACTTTCATGAAGAACAAAATTTCAAAAACCTTCTCCTTAAATTTTAGTTTTCATTTGAAAAAAGTCTCATTTGATTTATGGAGCAACCTTATCCCCACATCCATATCAGAATCTGAGGAACCACACTGACCTTTACTTGTCCAGCTTCTGAATCACTGTACTTCCTGATACAGTTTTAATATCACTTGCATTTTCTGCCAGTTGCACTCTATTCCTACAAAACTGTATTCTATAGAACCAAAGTTGTCGTAAAATAATTTGGAAATAGAGTTGTCTTTATGTCATGCCCAAATTCCTTAGTATTACTAACTGCTTAGGAGTTCTGTGCATTTTACATTACAGTAACAATAAAAATCTTACAAATTTTGAAACATCGATGTATTGACAGGGGTACTACTTCATTTTCCAGCTTAGCCACTCTCTACCCCAACCACACGTCCTTTGATGGTAATCTGGACTCATTCTTCAGGAGCTTATTAGATTATCAATTTTATCTATGGAACTCTTTTGCCATCCTTGCAGTTCTTCTTCCTTTGGGCTGGAATTTCCAGATCCTCATGAAAATTACTATCATAGCATACATAATAGTTTAGTGAAATTTCCTTTAAACTCTTACCAGTTACTTATGAGTTCCTTAAAGCTTATAACTGTATCTTAATCATAATTTTGCGCTTAGTACTTACTACAGATTCTGATATAGTGAAGGATCACTAAGTGAAAAAATGATAAGGAAAAAATTAATAAAAGCATTAATCAATGATTTTTTTCTCTCAGATAATTTATATTTAAAGTATGCTACATTTATGTTTCCCAGTATAGTTCTTTGTTTAACTTTAAAATAAATTTGCTTTTTAAAATAAGAGATGAGCCGGACGTGGTGGCGCACGCCTTTAATCCCAGCACTCGGGAGGCTGAGGTAGGCGGAGCGTTGTGAGTTCGAGGCCGGCTTGGGCTACAACGCGAGTGCAAGGCCGGCCTGAGCTACACAGTGCGACCCTGCCTCAAAAAACCAGGGCCGGGAGTTTGGCTCAGCGGCTTACGCGCCTGTCAGGCAGGCATGAGGTTATGAGCTCGATCCCCGGTGCCACAAAAAAAAAAAAAAAAAAAAAAAGAGATAAACTAAATACATTCAAACTGTTATAAGTCAATATCAACTTATTTAGCAAAACAACAAAATATTAAACTTATCTTTCTGGTGAAAAAAAAAACAAGAGAAAACCACATCATACTGTTCATTTGAGCCTGAGGAATAAGCTGCTAACATTTACAAAAAAGAAGATATTGCAAAATCTCTTTACTTTTAATTGAACATTTTTAACAATTTAAAAATACCACAAAATATTTACTGCTGGATGCAAGTCATGTTCTCTTACCTAATTCTAAAGGTTTTCAAAAGGTAAAAGAGATGATAGAATACTATATAGCCTCAAAGTGATGGAAATCTTTTGATTTGTGACAACACGGATAAAAGCAGGGGAAATTATGATAAATGAAATCAACCAAACATAGAATTATAATACTATGTGATACCACTAATATGTCAAATACAAAAAAAAATCAGTCTCATGAAAACTGAGTAGAAGAGTGATTACTGGAAGCTGGGGTCAAGGAGAGGGATAAGAAAAAGAGAAATGTTAATCAAATGGTCTGAAGTTTTAATATGTAGAGATAAATGTAAAAACTAAATTATTTTCCAATTGAGTGAGAGCTTCTGATTTTTGGGGGAAAACTACATTTAGGAAAAAATGTACTCCTCATATTCCCAGTGGTGATTTCCAAAAACCTGGACATTATGTTAAAACCAAGTCTAAGCAGAGTAAACGGTTAATGTTTTACAAAACTCATAGCCAGCAATCATTTATAGTTTTCAGTCCAGTTCAAGGATCTTCAAAGCTCCTGTATGTTTATGTAATCAGTATTGTATTTTTGTAATGTGGTTAGTTACCGCACTGTCTCTAAAGATAATAAGTATAAAAATAATCAACCAGAGTTTATCAGTACTGCTAATAGATTTGGGCTTTTACATTTCTGAAATTTCTTGAAACATGTCACCACAGACTCATTAAATAGTCATGCAATATTTTAATATGAAGTGTTCATTTTTTCCAGAAAACGTAAGTTATTTTATACAAACATATGAACCTGTGTCTATATGCATATTATAGGATCTCACCATAAAGTACAAGACTCAAACTCCTATTGAGAATCCTGCAATGAGACCCAAAATAAAACTCCATTCAGATACTTTTCCAGAAAATTCGAAAATAATAAATACGATATTCTGAGAATTTAAGGTACATCCAATATAAAATCCAGACAAGGTCTATGTAGGAAGGGATATTTATTGCTTCTTCGTTATGTTGGGTAACTTTTCTGAATATTACAATTTAAATTGGCAATTATTTTGCTTCAGAACTGGGAATATATTATATTGTACCTCCTTGCCCTTGAGAGAGTTTGCTGAGAAGTCTGTTGTTTTCCAGCAGGTATGAGTTCATAAGTGATTTGGCATTTTCTTCTTGCAGCTTCCAAAATTACTTATTTGCTCTGAACTCCTGACATTTTAGCTATGATTTGATCTGAGTAGCATCTTCTCTGGTGATATGTGTTTAGAATTCTAAATGCCTGCTCTACAGTTTGTCTATATTTTCATTATATCTTATTTATAATCATAAATGTAATGATCCATCACTTTTATCATCAAGCCCTGATAATCTGTCTTCTTGGTCTGCTGATGAGGAGATTTCCACTGCATTTTTTATTTGTCTTAATGATATTTTCAATTCCAAGATATGTTTGCCTTTTCTTTAGAATGTCTAACTCTTTATCAAATATTCTTTCATACCATGCATCAAATTCTTCTACATGATTGGTGGGAATATAAATTAGTAGGGTCACTGTGAAAATCTGTGTGGAATTTCTACAGAAAACTATAGATGAATCTACCACTTTATCCAGCTATACACTTGTAGAGAGATTCCTAAAAACATTAAAGCCGGCGCATTATAGAGATATTTCAATGTCTATGTTTATTGCAATGCAAGTCAGAATAAATAAGCTATGGAAGCAACCTAAGTGCTCCTACACAGAAGAATGAGTAAGAAAATGTAATAAATATACATAATAGAATGTTAATCAGCCACAAGGAAGCTTGATGGTATATCATTTGCTGGAAAATAGAGGAATTGGAGACCAAGATTTTAAGTGAAATAAGCCCAACAGAAAATGTCAAATATCACGTTTCTTTTATAAAAAGAAGAGAAATAATTTGGTATTAGAATGGAGACAATTAAAGAAGAGTAAGGGTAGTGGAAGAGAGGTAAGGAAAGGGAAAGGAGATAATGTGGAATAATTGACACGTTCTATGCATGCACAATTATACAAAAATAAGCATGCTACTTCATATAACTAATATGCACTAATTTAAATTATATATACTATATATAAAACTTTGTGATACAAATTTTTGAAAGGAAATTCAAAGACTCATTTACTAATGGACACAGATATTTACTAATTTATGATTTACTAATGGACACAGATACCAGTATTCTAAAAATCATATGAATATGTTGCAATCAGCAACAAATTAAGAAATATCAGGATCACTTCTTTAAAGTATACCACATAAATAGGAATGTGGTTCACCAACAGGAAAATGTTTAATAAAATTTATTAAAGTAATTTATTGATGGAGACTATTCTACAACCATATGAAAAAATTTAGCCAAACCATGAAAGTCAACATTTGCTGTAATTTTGATATTAAATGTTTGCAAAGGTCCAGGTATTAAAATGCTGGGGGTTAGGTCTGAGCCTAGATCTATGCATCACTGGGGCTGGGTGCTCCAAGAGGATTGTGGGAACACGTCGGCTCCATCTTTGTTTTGTTGCTCATGAAGAGAGCTGTTTGCTTCAGTGCATGCTCCCTGCCATTACCGCCTAGCACCACTATCAGAAGCCAAAAGCAATGACTTCAAGTGATCACGGGCTGGAACCCCAAACAGTGAATCAAAACAAACTTTTTCCCTTTATAAATTAATAAAAACAAGTATCTCTTTGATACTGGAAAGCTCATATAAATTTTTTTCATGATTAATATCAATAGTGATTAGCACCGTTTATGAAAAGAGGAAAAGGACTAAACTTCCTCTGCCTAATGAGTCATTAACAATAATGTCTGTAGCAACCTGAAATTTATTGGTGAGATGTTAAAGCATTTCATGTAAAAATGGTAACATTTTATTTAAGGGAAAATGTGATTTCATTGTTTGACTTCTTAGATTCATTTCAACTCTGTACAGTACCATAATTTTTATCTTAACTACATGACAGGTAAGTAAGGGGAAATGAAGATATTTGGAAAGTGTGTTGTTTTGGATAAAAGAGAAATGATCAGTCTTCAAAGACAATATAGTTTTCTATACAAAACACCCCAAATAAATGGACATAAAGTTTAGTAGTTTATGAGAATTACTTAGGCTTGAAAACATTTTAATAAAAGTTATGTGACATCTTTATGAAATGAAAAATTAAATTTAATGAAAACAAAGAAATTTCAGATATATATGAGTATAATATGATCATGTATAGGATGACCCCAACGTGAGTTGTTAATTCCTCCTTCCCGTATAAATCCAATGAGACTATAAACAGTGTTTGATGAAACCCAATGAGCTGATTCTAAATCTGCACAAGATTATTAACAATAATAAGTCACTCTGAATATCTCCCCACTGAATATAAAATAGGAAGAGTTTCCAGTTAAAAATTTATTGTAAGGTTTTAATAATTAACTCAGTGTAGCTGTAATATATTTAGAGCAATAGACTTATGGCTTAAAAGAGAGTTCCTAGAAACACAGTATCAGCTATGTTTACATGAAACTCTGATCTATGGCAAGGTTACTATTGAGCACAAATGATGAATCAAATAGTTAATCAATAAATTATAGCAAGGTAATTGTTCATACAAGTAGGGAAGACAAAATTGTATCTATTGCCATATATAAATAATTTCAACTGAAATAGAAATGTGAAGCATAAAATTATAAAATGTGTAGAAGACAATATGGAAGAGCATCTTTTATTTATTTTGTGTTACAAAAGAATTTCTCATAGACTAAGGGAAAATTATATATTTGGTACAATAAAGAAAACAATTGACATTCAATACTGACACCACACACACACACACACACACACACACACACACACACACATACACGAAGGACCATCTTTGACCTTAAGGAAGATATTTGCAACACAAGTATAGTGGTTACAAAAGTTAATATCAAAATACAAAAAGGACTCAGAAGGATAATAAAAAACTAACTGAACCAAAAGAAAATTAGGAAAAGTTTGAAGAGTATCCCATAGATTATAAATAACAAGCCATCTTCTATAGGTGACATTTACTCATTATTTATCAAAATAAAGCCATTTGATATTGTGAAAATGCCAACATAAAAATATATTTTTAATGAGACAGTAAGGAAAAATCCTTAAGTGAAATGTACATAGACTAGTGTTAAGAAGCCAGTTGATAAATTTGACTATATTAATATAAAAATTTCAATGCAAAATGTACTATAATCAAGTTTAAAAAACAGAAAAGTATACTCTATAATCCTGTATAATTGACAATTAGCAATGATAAAATATAAATAACTCCTACAAATAATAAGAAAATGACAAGAAACTCATTACAAAATAAAAAGACCAAAAAATATGATCTGGTGACTCATGAAAAAGAAGCCTATATGACCACTAAGCTAAAAAAATATACTATTACTAATAAACAAATAAAAATTCCATGTTACTATAACCGGAAATTATAAAAGAAACACAAAGATATACAATTTTATTTCAATCTTTTGAAATAACTGGGATAGAAAAGTTTTCAT
Source organism: Dasyprocta punctata (assembly GCA_004363535.1). Lineage (NCBI taxonomy): Eukaryota > Metazoa > Chordata > Mammalia > Rodentia > Dasyproctidae > Dasyprocta > Dasyprocta punctata. The sequence goes on along the minus strand of RJWM01009816.1, from coordinate 12,573 downwards.
GACTGATATAAAACACTATTCAATACTGTTTTCCACTCTAGGCTCATAGTAAATGGGTGTCATTATAAGCATGTTTGGAAATTGACCACTAAAGCATTTTTGACTTTTACCAAAACAGCATTTTCACTGAAAAATATAACCATTCTTTGAAGTAGTGAACTGTTTATTGTAGGTAACTTTTAAAATAGCAGGTCTTACCAAATTCCCAAGCTTGTTTTGAATTATACAATTTTTGTTGCTGTTGTTAAAGTGACTAAAATCACACATGAAGAAAGAAAATAGGTATCAGGCTTGAGTAGACAGGGCTTTCTATTCAGTTAAATTATTGTGTAGCAATGTTTATTTTGTCAGTTCACTACTTAAAATGACATAAAATATATGGTTTTTCTGACAGTAACATAACAGAATACACATACACAATAGAAAATTTGAGGTGCAGCTGAATATGGTATCTCACTGGTAAAGTGACATTGAGTGAGTCATTAATTTTTGAAATCTTAATTTTCCCTTATGCAAAATAAAAAAATCTGTACAGTACTGTGTAAAGTTTTAAGACTACTGTTTTCATGTACATATCTATATTATGCTACCATGTACTTTACAATTGCTTGATAATATTGGTATGTCTGAAGTCAGTTTAAAAGATGGTGATTTATATAGTGATTCAGGAATATGAGAATTTTCACTCACTGCTAATGGAAGTCAAATAGATGAAAACATAAGAGTTTATGCCATTTAGGCAAAAAAACATGAAAAAATGTTCACCATCGATGGTCATTCAAGAAATGCAAATTAAAACAACACTGAGATTCCATCTCCAGAAAGAATGGCTATAATCCAGAAATCAACCAATAGCAAATGTTGGCAGGGTTGTGGGAAAAAGTGAACAATTCTCCACTGTTGTTGAGAGTATAGACTGGTAAAACCACTGTGGAAATTAGTGTGAAGATTCCTCAAAATACTAGGTTTGGAGGTCCCATATGACCCAGCTATTCCCCTCCTGGGTATTTTTTCCAGAAGAACTGAAAATATCGTACCACGGCGCTATACGTGCACCTGTGTTTGTAGCAACACAATTTGTGATAGATAAATCTTGGAAACAACCCAAACACCCATCAACCAAGGAAGTTTGTGGTATTTTTATACAATGTAGTACTGCTCAATTATAAAGAAGGATAAATTCGAGGCTTTTATAGGTAAATGGATGAAATTTGAGACCATATTCATAAGCCAAATAAATCAGTCTCTCATGTGTAAACATCGTATTGTCTCCCTTGCGTAAAAACAACTGAAGGAGTAAATAAGATCCAAAATGCACGGTACATATTGTAAAAGTGAAAGAGGAAGAAACTACTCAAAAGGAAAGAACAACTGGGATGGGGGAAAGGAAAAAGAAAGAAAGGAAAAACTCTAAAAATACAAGTTAGATAATTGTATCACTAATCTCAGTTCATTGAAAAAATGGTTTGTGCTTTCATTGTCTGATCAATTTTTCTTGCATAAATGTTATAATCTAAGCAAGTACTTTAAAGATAACAAGATACAATATATTAACCATTGATAATCTCCTATTTTTTTGAAATTCTGTATCATTATTTTTATTTTTTATCTTTTTAAAATTAAAAAAGAGTTTATGCCATTTGATAAAACAATTCAACTTCAAGGCATTAATCTTAAATAGAGAAATATTTATGTACATAAAATATTGCAGGAAGAAAGTTGAGGAGAGCCCTCTAGAGGTTCACTGGATTAATTTGAAATATTCAATAGTATGGAATTATTGAATAAACTAGCATAGCTTTACAAAATGGAATATTTGTAATGATTGAAAATACTATACCTTGCTACTAAAGGACTTATAATTGCTAAAAAGACCATATTAAACTTGTATTAACTGGTAAGCAATTATATTTAAAAGACCTTTGCAGGACATGCTACAAGATGAAGAGAGTCACTTTATTAATACATAATACTCAATTAGGACTATATTTCAGTTTTAATAAACACTGATTTCCAACATTTATTGACTACTTACTGTGTTTCAGATACCATAATTTATATGGTTTGGTTCAGATTAATTAAATGAAAATCAAGTGAGGTTTTACTTACTATTATAGTTAAGAAATGAGTGGCTTTGACGCCTATTAACTAAATTGCTGAGATTACTCTTCTGGAAAGCAGTAAAGTGCTAATGCCAGAGGCAAACTCCTAATCACTGCATCTCCAATCCCACCAGTAATTTCTGTCTTGGCTATTCCTCCCTTCTACTCTTCAAAATAGATGCACTGTCATGAAAGTGAACATTTTGAATTCATTGACAAGCTATCATTGGCCAGGACTTACTTGGTTGAAGAATTCTGTTATCTAGATTCTACTGGGTTGGAGTTACATATTTCTGTTAGTGTTTCTGATCCAAACAATAATTTAAAAATAAATGGTGATCACTGTGTGTCAAATCGGGGGTAGAACTTATAATTAGAATATTTACATATGACTTATTTGTCTTAGAATTTCATCTTGTTGCCTATTTTTTCAAAAAAATGAAATATTTGGCAAGTGTGATATCTGTTATTTAAAAAACACTACCTTTTATCATGATCTCTGAAAAGCACAACCATTCCTAACATATTGAAGTAATTAGTGCTCTAAATTATCTGAGCTTTAGACAAAATTATAATTACATTCATGCGCTTATCTTTTAAATGCTTGACAAAAATATGTAGACTTGCAAACAATAAGTAAACTAACATTGGCTTTTACATTGCCTGTGCATAAGCCTTCATTAACAATATTCACTCATCTGGTTTTGAGCTACTGCCTACGGTCAGTCGTTTCATTTCATCTTGAGAGGTTCCCTGAAGCATTTCTTGCATGAGAATCCTAGTGATTAGAAATTCCCTCCACTACTTAAATCTGGCAATGTCTGAATTTTCCTCCATTTATAATAATAGTTTGCAGAATACGTAATTTATTTACTAGTTTTGTATTTTAGCACTTAAGTACCGTATGTCATTCCCACCAAAGTCTGTCATGTATGGTTTCTAACGAAAAATCAACCATTCGCTGATGCACGACAAGTCCCTTCTCTTTGCTGCCTTAGACATTATCTTTGGATTATGTTTTCATAATATTGGTTTGTCTGTAAAGTATTTCAATTACCTTGAGTTCATTATACATGAAATTTGTTAAACTTCGCAAATGTGTATATGTATGCCTTTCTTCAAATTTGAATTTTTTTTTCTTTGATGTCGGTACCAGGTATCGAACTCACAGCCTTGTGCATGCCCAGCAGGCGCTTAAACCATTGACCCAAACTGCCGCCCCTATTTTTTTCAAGGCAGGGTCACACTATGTAGTTCAAGCTGGCCTTGCTCACGTAGTAGCCCAAATGGGCCTCGAACTCACAATGCTCCACCTACCTCAATCTCCTGAGTGCTGGGATTAAAGGCATGTGCCACCACGCCAGGCTCAAATTTGAAATTTTTAAGGCTGCTATTTATTCATAGATTGTCATTTTTCTTTCCCTTCTTGGGTTCCTGTATTGATGATGTGATGATGTGTTGTAGTATTCTTAGTTTTTGCTCACTTTGTATCATTTTTTATTTTTCCATACTCCACAGAATCAGTAATTTCAGTTGTCCTGCTTCATGTTTTATTCTTGTTTCTACTTAAATCTTTTATTGAACTCCTATAACGAACGTTTCACATCAGTAATTGAACTTTTTAGCTCTAGCATTTGCTTGTTTTTATATTATTTCTTTATCAATATTCTTATTTTGGAATGAAACATTTCCCTCATTTCTTTTCATTCTTTGTGCATGTTTTCTTTAGGTCATGAGAATACCTAGATAGCTGTTTGAAGATCTTTTCTCTGTGGCTACTGAAGACTCTATTCCCCAACTTGTGTTCAGTTGATGTGTTGACAGATTTCTCTGAAGTTCAAAAGTTAAAATAATAACAAAACAGAATCCAAAACTAAAATGAGAGAAAAAAAATAACACCTCCTTTAGTCATTGCAAATTCACTTGCACTTGGGCTTTTTCTCAACACTTAGGCTATCTCTCAGCTCTGAGATCAGTTTTTGGAGAAAGTTTAAAATCCTTTAAGTCTTTTCTGAGCACATATCTTTCTTTGGGGGAACATTTGCACCTTTACATTTTTCCTATACATGTATGCTCTTGAAATGTCCTAATTTCCACTCCAAATAGTCTCTTAGTATTTGCTCTTGATCCATTGGTGGCACAGTATAGGTTTTCAATTTAATTTTTTGTCTCAATATCTGTTGATTTTTGGTTCAGCTTACAATGTTTTTGGAAAGACCCCTGTTTACTTTTCCTGCTTGTGATCTGCATCCTGATGTAAACAAAACAAAGGTGAACACCTTTTCTTTCACACAATCTTCCCAACAAATTGGAAGAGACATACACAGAAATTTGTGATTATAATCTATGCTGCTTTGGGGACCAAACTCCCATTTGGAGACCACAGGTTGCTTTTGCTTTAAGACCACCACTGATTCAAACATCAGTGAATATCACAGAAAAATAGCACAGATTCTTGGCCATTATGAAGTTCCCTTTTTCTTATTTCAGTGTTCACTTCAATGCTATGAACCTTTGACTTTTTTTCAGAGTTTAAAAAAATGCTGTTTCTGACACTTTCTGCTTGGTTTTGATATTATCGTCAGCAGATAAGAGCCTAGAACTGCTTACTCTACCATTTTGCTGTTATAAAACTCTGTGTACTTTTAAAAATTATTCCTACATTTTATTGCGCTACAAGAATGTGTAACCAAATTAAATATTTCCAAATACCAATCTGATGGTTAATGCATAGGTATTATAACACCAGAATACTTATTTCTTCTTGCTGCGTATATTATCTGTCATTTTGTTCTGTATTTCAGATAGGTCCATCAGATTTCAAAAGACAAATATGATTCAGACTGTAAGTGATCCAGTACACTATGATGTATAAAGTCTGTTATTTCATATGCTTGGAAAACTACTACAGGCTTTTGGAGAAAAAGCATAGAAAGTGGATAAAATTTAATCTGCATGTATACTTATGTATACTGAATTTTCAACTTCAGTGTATTTCTTGGCAGCCTGAATCCTCCTTTTATAACAAGATGCAATGATGATTTCATATCTGTTTAATTTTGCACAATTTTAATAGAATATTATTCCATAGACTATTTCTTGTTCAATATTTCAAATTATTTTTAACCCTGGTTGCAGGCATATTACCACAGAAAGGACATATTCATAAGGTCTACATAGACCTTAAGATTCTATGTAGTGCAGAGCAATGACCTGTAGATGTGTTCCTGCAGCTCACTCTAGGCTGTGATAGCTAACAATTTAGGTATAAGTAAAGGTGACTGCAACTACACATACATGTTACAAACTATCGCTCTATGTCTGCAGTTTGGTTTAGCTGTATCTAGACGGCAAACTGTCTGCCTCAGGGGAACTGGAGAAGAATAAAACAGAATTCTTAAATGTTCACAGCTAATATGTAATCTTTTGCTCATGTTTCAAAAAGACATGAGAGTTAAAACAAATTTCCAGAGCTTCAACTTTAAACATTATTTTTTCCTTGGTAAGTCCTTTTCTGCAACGTAGAAATAATCATGAGCATATTTTAGATCTAAGATTGTTTACTGTGCTGCCACTCTGGGCTGCTGAAAAATGACTTTATTTTTTGCTGTCTCCTGATTTTACATCTCTCTTTTTTATTAGGAATTGGCAAGCTGCGACTAATGATACAAACCTAATTCTTTACTGATTCTTTAAAGGTGTGAAATGAGAATGGTTTTTATACTTTATATAATTAAAACCACAAAAGAGTAATCTTTCTTAATTTGCAAAAATTGTATAATTTTTCACATTTAGTACTATAAATAATTACTGAACTTTCTGTTCAGTAATTATTCACCTCTTCGTTCATTTACAAATGATTGCTTTCATGCTAATATGGCAGGACTGAGTTGTCATAACTGACAGTAGTCTGAAAATACTAAAATATTTATGATCTGGCCATTTTGTAGAAAATGTTGCCAAGTTCCTACCTATATTATAAGTCCTACAATGACAAGGCCTATGCCATTGCATTTCACTCTATACTCTGTAGAACATAGTACTGTATGTGGCATAGTATAAGTTTATTTTTTTATTTTTTTTTATGGCACGAGGGATCGAATTCACAACCTTGCACCTGCCAGGCAGGCGCTTAAGCTGCTGAACCAAACACCCAGCCCTAGTTTTCTCAGACAGGATTGCACTACGCAGCTTAGACCAGCCTTGCGCTCATGTTGTAGCCCAAGCCAGGCGTCAAACTCACAACGCTCCTCCTACCCCAGTCTCCCAAGTGCTGGGATTAAAGGTGTGCGCCACTATGCCTGGCTCCAAAGTATGTGTTTAGTAAATATTAGTTTAACAAATTAGTGTATAAAAGGGGATTAATAGTGGAATAAACCCATAGCTTTTTTTCCTTTCTTATGTGACTAAAATGTTTTGAATTATTTTGCTAGCTTCCCCATGATTTCCCTTTTTTCTTCTTTATATTCCATTAAAGAGGATGGCATGAGAGGAAAAAAACAGATGTTGCATAGATATGCCTCAGTTTTGTGACCCGAGGGGCAAAATCAAGCCAAATCTAACCAAAAATAAATAGGGAAATTGTAAATCATTGAACAGTATAAAAGAAGTGAGACAATAACATTGCTTTCTCCCCAGACCAGTGGAAAAATGCTTGGGTCTTGGTAAATGATGGGATTCATGAAATAGCAAGAAGAATAACTTCAGGCCTTGTGGGAGGAAGGAACAAATACATCAGAAGAAAATCAAGAAACACAGAGTAAACATCTGAAAACTTAAACAACTGTTAGAGAGTTTGAATGTGTAATTGAAATAATTGCCAAATAGAAACCTATAGACTCATTTGGTCTTACTGGAAAATTCTATCAAATTCCTAAAAAAAAGACAACACGATATACACAATAAATTTAGCTTCTACATTTTCAGCTGATATCTCAGTGCAAGAAAAAGGTTATTTATTCAGCAATGTGACTTAGTAAATTCTTGTTCAATAAATCAAATAATTGCAATTATGCAATATGCTTCATATTTACTATATGTATATATTTTGTGTACATATTCAAAGTGCCCACAGGAGCCTCTTCAACTGGCTTCTTTGTTCCTTTCACAGGTCCACATCCTAATCGACTACGTCATGTGCTCTGGACTAAGATTGCCTAAGCATATCTATTCTTATTTCTTTCTGTTTCAGCTATATTTTCAGCACTTGAGTCATGTATTTTTCTTTATTTTTATTGGGATCTTTTTGGAAAGAAACAAGATCTGAGAAGATCTGGAGCACTAGAAGTGCTCAATGTTACTAGAGTCATTGTTCCCTGGCCATCTCTCTGTAGGTAGTGCTAAGAAATGTTTATTTGCTACAGGTATACACTCAAATTTATTCTGCTTTCTATTCCTATGAGTTACAGAAAACCATGAGCTCCCATTAGTACTTCCCATTCAATATAATTGGTAAAGAATTGTTAGACGATTCTAGCTTAATCCTTACAAGTAGTGCCACACTTCATAATTGAGAAACATCACTGTGTTTGTCTTCAATGTATTTCTTTACTCACTCAATTCCCAACACATGGCCATGGCCGATCGTATGGACCTTAGGAACAACCACTGACCTCTGTGATGCTTCAGTCTTTGCTGGGGCCTTAGTCCTTTTCGAGGCTTTAGTTCTCTCCAGGCTTTCCTCGCAGGCTCCACTGACACCATATTTGTTGTGTTGCCAGATGCCACTGGTTTGCCTTTCTTCCTCCACACACTAGTTCCAGCTTCCTCCAGGCTGTCTTTGACCTTGATTGCTTTCATTTCAGAAAAGAAGGAAAGTAGGGAGAGAATGAAGGAATAAAGAAGCAAGGAAGAGGAGCAGGAAATGCCTGCCTCCTCAAGCTCTTTCGATGCTCCAGTAATTGACCTTTAACTTGCACATGAAAATGCAAATACTGTACTCATGGTTGGCTTCTCCTCTTAGTCCAATGCAACCTGTTTTTTTAGCTTTGGGTTTTTATTGATTTTGCCTCCATTCAGCACTAGTGTTTGGTCTTCAGATATCCCAATTCACTTCCCTCATTTATCTGATGAACTCTTGAGATTTCCTTGGTAATCCAAAGCAAAATTTCTTCATTAATTTTGATTTGGTTTCTTCAACCAACCATGGATATTCTGAGTTGCCTACAAGTAAAATTTTCAAGTCTTATTTTCATTCTCCTGGATTAAGTTCTTAAATTCAAATATTCAGATTTTCAAGGTATAGAAATTGAGTTAGTTGATTCTTCTAACTGGAATGTGTATGTTGATAATAAGAAAAAAGGTCACACTAAAGATTTTAACAGTCTTGATCTAGAAAACGAGGTTGTAGTTTTAGAAAGATGACAGTAGAGACTGAAAATAAAGTCCTGATTTCTTGAATAGTATGGTAGCAAGTGTGACTGTTAAACTTAGTTGTGAACCTGCTTGGATCAAGAGTCTCCTGGAGAGGCAACTGGATCCTGGGAGCCGGGAAGCTTTACTCACCAGTGGATTAAACTACCTATGTCCATAGCTGAATTTGCTTTTAGGAGGCGGGGTCCAGTTTGGAGGAGGTGGGTCATCAGCCGTGAGCCTTTGGAGGGTATGATTCACTGTGTACTTCAGTCCATTTCACTTTTGGACCACAGTGAAGTTACCAGATTTTCTTCACCACACCCTTTCTCCAGGATGTTTCTGCTTTGGAGTCAGCAAGCCACAAATGGAGGAGATATCTGAGGCAGTGAACCAAAGCAAACCGGAGCTTCTTTAATTTGAGGGAGGCAAGCAATATAAAGGCTGAGCGATACACCATCACTTTCTAAAAACAGGCGTATCACAATCAAATGGTTGGAGTCTTCTGCTGAAGGACTAAGAGAGAGAGTTGTGGATTGAAGAAGACTGAAAATTTAAAGGCTGATATTTTGTAATGAACGACCTATTAAAAGTCTTCATTTTCTTTTCTTTGCAATTTCAAACTAGGATTTCTATATTTACTCAATAAACTTTTGTGGCAGAAATACTTCATTCTCATTTAGCTCACTCTTTCTGTATTACTGGAAAACCCCATTAGAAATTTTGACAAAGAATAAGGTAGAATTTGGATATCTGTGCTATCCTTACAGCTACCCATAGCACATAACTAAATTCCTGGCAAAAAAGAATATATAAATGATGGATACTATATTCAGATTATTACACTATAATAAGATGTTTACCCTAAATATTCTCTTTTTCCCATTTCTTCCACACTGGAATGAAATGTGATGTGTGATGGCCTCAACTTCATGACAAAGAGCAATGCCATTAGACTGGAAGACTGGAGATCTCTAAGTCCTCACAACTGTGTTATGGGCAACTTGCCGTACCTACTCAGACGATTCTACATGAGAGAAAAATACAATTTATATTATCTGAGCTACTATTTGGAGGATATAGCCAGTATTACTTACCCATCTCTTCTATCCTGCCTTTTATATTTCCTCAAAATGACTACAAATATCTTTAGATATCTCATAATATAACTTTACATTTCTGATACTGAACATGCAATTCCTATTTCACATACTAACTCTTTTCTTTCTTCATTAATTGATCACTCTCTTATTTTCCTTCACAAGTAGTTATTTTAGAAATATGAAATAGAACCATAATAATTTTTAAAAATTATTGATATAAATAGCAATTATCAAATGCCAAATTTGTGTAAGAATTGGTCATAAGTTATTTTCATATATCTGTTTTCTTCTTGAACAAAATTTCAGATGTAAGTGTTCCTTATAGCACCTTTTTATTTTATTTATTTACTTATTTTTGGTACTGGGAATTGAACTATTGAACTGAGGACCTGGTGCCTATGAGGAAGGCGCTATGCCACTGAACTATATCCTTGGCCCAATAACACCCTTTTAACACAAGAAAAGGTAAGGCTAGGAAGATCAGATAATTTTCTCAGTAAGCGAGATAACGTAATGACTGATCATCTCAGCTGAAGAAGCTCACACCCTAACTCCTCCAGCCTGAAGACATGTTACATGGAAAATGGAACTTTGCAGATATAAAGTTCCCAGTCAACTGGCCTTAGATTAGGGATTTATTCCTAGATTATCTAGGTATGCAGATAACAGGATCTGACAATTAATCACATGAAGCCTTAAAAACAGATAACATTTTGCAGATGGTGACTCAAATGGAAATAAGAAGATGTAGCAGATGGAGAAATGGAAAATTTTAAAACATGAGAGAAAATCAAAGGATGGTTCCTGCTGGCAGGACACTTAGAAAGTATGAGAAGAATTATATGCAGTCTGTAGGAGCCAGTATCAGGTCCTGGTGGACAAAGTGCTAGGAAAGTAAAAAACTGCAAGAATCCCTTGTACATTGTATTCCCTTTTTTTTGTATAAGCAATGTCTCTTTTAAACATCACCGTGATATACATCTTTATACAATGGCAGGATTCATTGTATCTCCTGGAGATTTTGTGTATCTATGACCTATGGGCTACAAGAGAAACTTTAAACAGGAAATGGAGAATTTTCAAAGTACTGCACGAAGGAGTTATTTTTGTAAATGAGCCATCCTCTTTTATGACTTTCCCCACATTTCGCATTTCTAGTACACAATTACATTCTCAAGAAGTTTTGCTTAATGAAATAAAAATAGGAAACATTTAAATGAAAAATAGAAAAAAGTATGAAGAGGATTGTCAGTAAGGTACTCAGAAAAAGCAGCTTGTTTTGTGACAATTGCATCGTTTGTTATTTATGCACTTCATGATCTGAAGTCAATTTCCATCTGGAAATTTAGCAAGGGAGGTGAGAAGCACTACTATTTAGTAGTGTCTCAGAAATTTTTGTTTTCAGTAGGCAAGTAGACAAATGAGTTGAGTGACTATTCAAAGTCTAAAAATTTAAACTGCTTCACCAGAGAAAATTAAGTGGCTGCACATTATTCTTCTCAGCACTTGATCTAATTCCATTTCTTCAGGGTTGTTCAGACAAAGCAGCTACATCCTGGGTGTCTTGGCTTTGGACAGCACTGGGGAACAATGGCACTAACAGAAAAGTTGATTCCGAAGCCGACCTCATCACTTTGTGCTAATTTAAAAGACAAGAGCAAGGAAGTAGAAGACCAACTAATAAAAACAAACCAGAAAATATTGATTTTAACACACAAGCATGGTGTTTAAAAGACGGCTTTTCAGAAAATCCTTTCTTCTATTGTCAAACAAGCATTGAAACTTGTCTATCCTTCCAATCATTCAATTAGAAAAGAGACAAAGGATTGGTGCTCTTGGCTACCAAACAACCAAGTGGTTACAAGGTCCTTGCAGGGATGGATTTCACTATGCTTTCAGATTCCTCGTTTTAATCACTACTGTCTGGAAACAAGACACATCCTTTCTCTTCATGCATTTTGCTATTTCCCCCTTTTCTCTCTTAGCAGAACCCAGATCTAAGTACAACTAGCTGTTATTCTACAATGCTAGAGTCTTTCACCTTCGAAAGTTGAATGACTTCTAGTTGTACTTCTTTTGATAAGTTAGTATACTTCTTGGAATACAAATGGAAGTGCAGATTACAGTTGATTGATTCTGCCTGAAAGCACTATATTTGAGAGTCTTCTGTGAGTAAAGGTTTATATCTTCCATTTGTTTACTAAGCCTCAAAAGATAATTGCCCATATTGGGAACACAAAATGAGAATAAAGTTTTCAAGGGCACATATATGAGCTAAACTGTAAAATTTCTGAATACTCAGTGATGTATTGAGGGTGTGTAAAAATATGTTGAGATTAATTCAAGTAAATTATTACTGAGTGGGACAAGCAAAGGCATGAGAAAAAAATTACAAATTTTGAGCAGATGACTGCTCATTCCGGCAACAGTGCATCCAGATTGGTGGTGTTCAGGCGAGAGTTTGACATTTTACTTTTCCCCACCTTCATCCTTGGGGTATATGAATGCGTCAGTTAAATTTCTGCTACCTTCTAGGTAGTGTAAATGTAAATGTGGTGAGTATATGGACCCTATGAATAATTTTAGTTATAAATGATTTTCCCTCATGCAGAGACTTGTCTGCTGTCTAAATAAATTCACCTACTTCTTTCACCCTGAAACAAAAGTCCATTTCTACAATGCCTTTGTTTATAGTTTATAAAACCAGGAGGGATCTATTTGGATTCCTATGGTTATTGCTTAAATTAAAAAAACGTTCATGCCACAAATTTATGATTCTAGAATAAACCTTATACAGATCTCTTGTCACATGTAACTTTGAAGTTGTTTTCTGTTCAGCTACCTAATTTATATGAAACACCCTGGAGTCAGAGTCTCTTTGTAGTGTTGTTTGTCAAATGACTCAAGCACGGCTTTAAAGTATATGTGAGGTTACTAATCAATGCCATGCCCTCAGATTACATGCTACGCTGTGCACAATTTTCTCTTCCACGCAAGTGAAATTTAGATTACATATG
>RJWM01009815.1:0-66191 GCA_004363535.1 Dasyprocta punctata | reverse complement strand
AAAAAAAAAAAAAAAAAAAAATCATATTTAAAAAAATCAATCCTGGAAACAGGGAACCACTTCATGATAATTGTAGAAAAAACTTCCTCTGATGGGGAGGATTTTTGATGCTCCTTATTCTACCAAACCTTTCCCAACTATTGTGGAAACTATTCATTTCAAAATTACATAGTAACATTAGAAATCTTGTGTTTAGCTTTAAGAAAACATTCTGAGTAAGAGAAAATACCTAGCCAGACATGGTGGTGCACGCCTTTGATCCCAGCACTCGAGAGGTTGAGGCAGGAGGATCCTTTTGAGTTTGAGACCAGCCTGGGCTACAAAGTGAGTTCAAGGCCAGCCTGAACTGCATAGTGAGACCCTGTCTCAAAAAACAGGGCCGGGAATTTAGCTCAGTGGCCTAATTGCCCGCCTGGCAAGTGTGAGGTTGTAAGTTTGACAGCTGGTTAAAAAAAAAAAAAAAAAAAAGAGGAAGCACCTGTTAAGTGGCAAGCATTCAAACATCAACTTTGTATCACATGCACTTTTACTACTTTAGGTATAAATAGTTTTTTACTCATTAAATTTTACTTTTAGGCTGGACAGAGTGGTGGATCCCTATAATTCTAACACTGGTTGAAGCCAGAGGATTGTAGATTCCAGCCCACCCTCGTCAATTTAGTGATGTGTGACACTGTCTCAAAAAAAAATTTTTTTTTAAAGAGGGATAAGGATGTAGCCAGTTAAATTCAGTCCTTGGTACTGGAAAACAAGACAATAAAACAAAACAAAACAAAACGCAATTCCTGGTTTCTAAGCAAGTATATGCTACAGTGCACTTAAGTCAGTAATGCATTCTACTTGATCTTGCTTTGTGATAATTGTACTAATAATTAGAACCTGTAATAGAAGTTTTGCATTTTCAGGACAAGGTGCCAACAATAAACAGCAGAAGGCAGGTGAATTAGTAAAATTTTCACTATCCAATGCATCCTTACTTGTTGAATTCACCTGTATTGTTATAGTAGCAGACAGACGAGGGCACAAACATGATGCAAGTTTAGTGGGTAGGACAACATGTACGTTATTGTTAGCTAACTAGAAACAGACTCACACATTTCTTTAAATATATATTGAAAATAATCTATTTCTAAGGAAATAAGTCTTTTCACATGGGTATATGTGTTATGGTTTGAGTGTGTCCCCAAAAGTTCATGCATTTGCATGTGATCTTCAGTGTGGGAGTGTTGGGAAATATGGGCTAGAGGTGGAGCCCCACACATGGATTAATGCTTTTATGGGTTAGCTATCATGGAAGGTTTTTTTTTTTTTTTTTTTTTTTTTTGAGATAGGGTCTCACTATGTAGCTCAGGCTGGTCTCAAATTCATAGCAATCTTCCTGCCTCAGCCTCCTTAGTCCTGAGATCCCCGGTGGTAGCTTTCTCTTTCGCAGGCACCTGCTTTCTCTCGTTTTCCCTCATAAGCTGGCCCTTGTCACATGTTCCTGCTTGATCTTAACCTTTCAGACTCTAGAACTGTGAGCTAAAATAAATGTGTTCTCTTTGTAAATTACCCATTCTCAGATATTCTGCTACAGCAACAGAAAATGGACTGAGAAAATATCCTTAAGGGCAAGTACCACCTTTTATTCAAAATTCTCTCCCTACCCCATAAATTTGTAGGCATTAGGTTGAGTTTAATAAGTATTTTGATAAGTGGTAGGCATGAGCCAGTCAATAAGACCCCAAATAGGACTTCTGCCATTTCATCTCCTTACAGTGTTATTTACAAATCCACTTGGCTCATGAAAGTAAACAGCAACTCAGAATTGTTACTAATTGTGAAATCACAATTTATGAAGAGATTGAGACAGTAAATAAAATTGGAGAAAATTATTCTTTATTGAAAAATATCAATAATACTGACAGACTTCAAAAGCAATTCACGCTTCCAGAATACAAAGTACTTAATACATTTTTAAAACTTGTTTGTATTTCAAAGTTAGCATTTTTGTAAATCCAATTTTCCAGCTTTATTATTTAAGGAGCTGCACAACCTTTAAAGGAGGCTTCGGGAGGAGGGCAGGAGCACAGGGACCGAATGCGCCTGGGACTGCGCAGCGGTGCACAGCAACGTTCCAACTGCAGTCGGGAACAACAGCGCTGCAGAAGAACCGGCCCTTCAGTGTCAGAGAACCTTGTGGCCAGCATATCAAGACACCCAGTTTTTCTTACAATCCACGTACTTTCATTTAAGATTGCTTTTTAAAGAAAGTATTTTAAGAACGCCACTGTAATTTAATATCATCCAATAACTGAATTTAAAAATAACTATAAGAAATGAACTGTTACCATCAAATGGTCTTTGCTGAGCTGTAATAATTCTATGCTTTGTCAGATGCAAAAAATTAACACGTATGCAAGTTTAATTTGAAACCACACAAATTATGTATGTAGGCTCAGATAGTAGCAATGTTCACTTTAACCACTAATAGCTTAACTGGAACAGCGATCTATTCATTCCACCAGCCAGGATAGCAGCACCAAGATCTTCTAAAATTCTTTGTATATAAATCTTAAGTCATTATTCAAGTCCCGTTCTTTGCATGCTCCAATTCTTGTTATCTCATTTAACATAAAAGCAACAGGATTTGGAGAGTTACTATTTGCTGTATTAAAACAGTTATACAGCATCTTGTACTGTCAAAAAGCAAAATACCGTGAACAGCAGCCTTTCTTCACAGCTCTAAACGTGAGGCTGCCAAGCATACACTGCTCATGCCAGCAGTAGTATTTCCACAGTAAAACAGCAGAAACTAAAGGAATCATGGCACAATGGATTCTCAATTCTTTTATCTACCATTGGTCCTGGGGCTTGGCACCTTCCCCTTGTAGACTCTCTCTGCTCGTCATTCCAGAATCATCTTTAAGGGATGAAGAATATCAGGTCATATAGCGGGTAATGGCTCTCAGAGCGTAAAGGAGTTCAGCTTGCATCCTAGCTTCTATAAGAAGCAGATTAACATGAACCTGAATATAAGATATAACATCATATAAAGGATTAGAACATTAACAATTACAGTTTTTTAAAGACATCTAATAAACACCAAAAGTAAACACTGTCCCTTGGGATCTGCAGGGGACTGGCCCAGGATTCCTTTTAGACACCGAAATCCATGGATGCTCAAGTTCCTTACATATTTGCACACGGGCAATGTACGCTCTCCCATACTGTAAATCATCTCTGTTACTTATATAATGTAAATGCTATGTAAATGGCTGTTATGCTTAGGGAATAATAACAATAAAGTCTATATATTCAGTACAGACACAATTTTTTCTGAATACTGTTAATCTGTGGTTTGCTGAAGCTATGGATGCAGAACCCACAAAGACAGGGGCTGACTGACTGTACACTTGCTGTGTACCACCACAGAACTTGAATTTTAAGCACAATGTCTGTTCTCAAAAGCTATCTGATGTTCTTACTGGATACATGTCTTGAGCTTTCATTTCTTCTTGGATATTTACTGTAGTCCAGAAAATCTAGTTACTGCTTTATCAGAATACCAGCATCCTGTGCCAAATCATCACTGAGCAATTAAAATGTGCTCTTGCAAAATAATCATTTTTCTTGTACGTGATGACAGCTATGTGGGCCAGCCCACCTGTTTTTCTCTCTTTATTCTTTTACTCTATCACCACAATGAGGCCCCCTTCTAAGGGGTACTCAAGATAGCCATCCCAGAATGTTTTTCTTAAAAATCACTGCTAAGTTACAGATTTAAAAAGCCACAATAAGTACAGACACATACCTTCTCAGAGTGCTTGAACTGCCTCCAGAAGCTATCATACATTCTTTTAGTAACCTTTTCAGGAGTGCAAACAACGGTTTTGATATAAACTTTAAAGCTACGATCCAACAGCTGGTTAATTTCACCATAGTCATAGTCATCATAACTGTTAACAGTAACAGACAAGGAAAGATAGACAAATTGATGATGGTCTGTTTTCATGTATACATGTCAATAATAAATTCTGTAGTCTTTTTCCCTCTTTGTGTAGGCAGCTGTCTCCCTGAGTGATACAGCTAAACTGGGGTATAACTGCAGTATAAAGGTAAAGGATTTAGGGAAGGGAGCAGAAAATAGTCTAGTGCCCAAACAAATTACTCATGAAAGCTGACAATGTTAGCACTACAGCACTGGGTACCAAGCAACAGTGTATATTTACAGTCACAAACAAGGAACTACACTGTGAGGAACCAATTTGGAAAACAGAGCTTATGAGAAATGCTGAAATTAACAAGTTAGACAATTATCTTCTGACACAAAAACTTTAATCACTGTGTAACAGGAGTTCTGGGAGTCAGATGAGAGTAGTGAGAGGTGGCTAACGTGGGAAGGCTGGCCTCCACAGGCCCGCACAACGTCTTCATAAGAAGCCGTCTTGCTTGAAGACACTTCTTGCTCCACTTGGATTCCAGATCCCACAGGCACTCAACTTCCCTACTGGATCTCTTGGTGGAAAAGGGAGGAAGTTTTGGGCAAAGCTGGTCCTACAACCGTTCAGGAGGCTAGGTCAGGAGTCCGACCACTGGTTAGTGGAGATAAGTTTAAGATTGGTCAGATGTGCCTTAAATGCCCAAGCAGTTTAGAGCAAATTAAAGAGGATTTGTTCTGATCAGAGTAAGTGGTAAAACACCCAGCAAGAAAAAGCTGACTTTACAGCTAAAACACCCAGAAAGCAATGCAGCATGAAGTTTGCATATATGGGAAGGCAGTGGGCAATAGCTGCATTTTCCACATATAACATAGTAATGTACTGAAATTCCAACATTCTGATAATGATGAGACATCATGCAAATAGGTACTTTTCAGAAGGAGCCTGAACACAGCCAGGGGGAGGGGGGCTATATAAATGGACCGAGTTCCCTGAAGGTAGAAATATTTGTCAGGAGATAAAAGATGACACAAAGAATCTCAGACACAGATATTCCTGACAAATTCTGCCTCTTCTTACCTGTGTTTTGGGATCAGCTTGTCTGCCCTCCCCTTTCCTAGAGGCAGCTGTCATTTACCTCTTCTAAGTGTCCCTAACACTGTTCCCTACTTAGGTAGGGGACAGAAAATCCACTAAGCTGCAATGAGGTGATTCTCTGAATCATCGAAAGTGTGAAAATAAGCCACTGGGCGAGGGGATGGCTCTGAGTATATGTGTGCGCTCCCAGCACCTGAATAATTCAGGGTAGAGGAAAACCTCTGTTTATAAATACAAGAAAACAGACTAACCGTATCCCAAACATGCAGTGAATATAGTTCCATATAGCTCGTCTAAGCATTGAGGTATCAACATCTTTGTGCATTGCCATTGTATTATAGGTAAGATTGTAAGCAATGTGGAATTTTTCATCAATCAACTGTCCCACATCCGGATAAAGGCGATTTACCAAAGAGTAGCCATGGTCTTCCCAGCAATAATCCTAAATACAGGGGATAGAACAAATGCGAGTCATTAAAATGTGGCCGAGTACAGTTCTCTGTCCGCAGTACGGGGAGCCTGCTGGCAGCTGGAGTCCGCTGCACTGCATTTCCACCTCCTAGCTTCACTTGCGCTCCAGCCCACCGTTTTCAGTTTCCACACTGCCATGTGTAAAGGGCTGTGTTTTTTAACTCTGAGAGCTTGCCCACTGATGAAGTCACGTTTGTTTACACGCAGGCCCCTCACTTTCAGCCTTCTCTGCCTTTCCACCCAGCCCGTGACAGTCCACTCTCACACTCCATCACCACAGCCACTTAAGTCCTGTGAGTTTCTAATTTAACAGACCCATTGTTCATTCTTTTTCTTCCTGTTTCTGACTTTAGCCTTATTATTAAATGAGTCTCCTAATTAGTTTCCCTACATAAAATCTTTTTATCTCCTTTCTTCTCACATTTATTGATTTAAAATTCTTCTCTGACATTATGCCATCGCTCTGGTCAAAACCCACAAACCTCATTTTAATTTACTACAAACTGCTCTGACATTTAAGCCACACCTGAACAATTTTAAACTAAGAAGCTTGCTTGACTCTTTCAGCCTCCTTCTAGGCAAGTACTCGACACCTAAGCTGCAGTCCTCTACCCTTGTTTTTCGACTCTAAAATTTTCAAATCCTTACCCTCCATAAAATTCCCAACCCCCAATGATCTCTTCAATTTTGAGTTATATTTTGTGACACAGTTTAGTTAATAAAAACATTCTTTACCTTTTTCTTGTGCCTAAATTTTGACCCTTTGAACAGTATCTTAATTTCTTCGGTAAAGAAACAAAATCTCACAGTTCTCAACTGTTTTCATAATCCTGTATAACAGTTATTATTTAATACTGCCCCTTTATAATAACTGGGAAAACTGGTAAGATCAGCTCAAATATTTACCTACCTAACTGAAATGTTTTAGCAGTAAGTTTAAGACGTGCATTTAAACTACAGTATGAGTCTGCTCATGAACTGGAGACAATCTCACAAAATTAAAGTATAAAAATAGATGTTTTCTAATTGATGATTGTCAACTTTTAGAACTATAGGATATAGCTACTGCTGCTTCTTAGATACCATGTGCAAAAACACTTAGCACAGTTTTCTCAAATCTAGATTCCTCTTTTCCATACATCAGATCGATACACTTCTAGACAATCATGTGCATACAGTAAGTTGCAATTTTACCTGAACACGAAATGTTGGCACATGCATCCCATGTCTAGAGAAATCTTTATAGCCGTAACTAGTATCCTCAAAGTGACGAGATACATCTCTTGCTGGTGTCCCTTCATCATCATCTGAAATAATTTAAAAAATATCATCAAGAGCTTTCCAAACTGGATCCTACTTAACATTCATTTACCTTTAAAAATAAGACAATCCATTCTCTGATACTAAGTATCCAATATCATCCAAAATAGTCTTTATCACTAAAAAAAAAAAAAAAAGACAAAGCTGAATTCTCTGTACTCTTCATTCCCTCTTTGATAGACCCTCTTCTCCCTCTGTCCACACTCCAATTTAGAGATGTTACGTTCTTCTTAAAAGTATATGTTCAAAGTAATAACATCCTTTTGGATAATCCTTGAGGTGATAATAACAAGTATTACAATCAGCTGTGCTTTATATTTAGCACTCTTGACTATCTTTGTTCAATATTAACGTCACATAATGTATATTTTATTGGAAGACCCAGGTCCTGTGTGTTGACATTTTTATAGGGCTTATTGCATTGCTCTGAAATGTTGTTTGGATTACATGTTTAGAGGTTAATGAGATTATAGTCAAGTAAATAAAATATTTTATGATAACTCCACATCTTTAGGTATAGATAAAAATGAAAGCTATCTTTTGAGGAAAAACAAGTTAACACTCAAACCTCTATTTGTATACATTTGATTTTTTTTTTTTTTTTGCTGTCAAGAAATTTGATGTTCTCTTTCTCCTACTCTATTGTTATCAAAATGCATTTGGAGACACGATATGAATGTTTTTAAATTAGCTGAATATAGGTAAAGGCTAAACAAAGATTTACATTGTTGTTGGTAATGTAATAAACAGCTGTTTTTTACAAATCATAGAATTTAAAGCAAAAAGCAATTTGGGGGCTTTATGAACTTAATATCTTCGTATCAAAAAAAAAAAAAAAAAAAAGAAAAGAAAAGAAAAAGAAAAAGGGGGCACTCATATGTTAAGTGACTTACTCAGGTAAGCTCACAAAGCTCTTTGGTGGTGATTTTAGTACCAGAAGCCAAACCAAACGGGCCTCCCTCTTAGTTTAATGCTATTTTCACTTAGAAACTTTTCTTAGTTGCCTGCTTTAAAAATTACAAGTAGGAATAATACCTCCTATGCAACAGCTTCTCTAAAAGAAATGACACATGTGGATTGATGTTTCACAACTTAAGTTCTCTAAATAAAAAAGCTGGGTTTGTGATAGAAATTACATTGACTATGTAGTGGCTGCTCTTACCTGAGGAGAAGACAAACATGCTCTCTCTTTTTTCTATTTCAAAACGTGAAGCCATCTCTTCCTGAGTTGCCTCTTCTTCATCTCGACATTCCTGTAACTGCCTCATCTTTTCCATTAGGGCTTCCACCTCAAAGAAGGAATCACTCACCTGAAGAGAGAACACAATGTTACAGGTGACAGACACAGAACTAGTATCTTACCAGGATATAGAAAACACAGATTTTCTTACAATCTTAATGTAGAGGTATGAACAATGTAGTCTATTAGGTATATAGATAAGAGAATTTTAAAATATGAGAAAAATGATTTTAACACATCCTAATGTTTTTACCTCATAAAATTAATGACATTACTATTGGTGCTATTTTAAAAATGAAACACTTGTCAATTTAAAGTGGAACCATATTTTAAAGTAAACTTCTGCTTGTTCAGTTAATAAGACATACAAATTAGAAATGGTTTCTGTATCAACTGTACACTGAACATGTTGCCCACATGTCTATCACCTTCAAAATAGTAACTGTTCTGTTTATACAATTTACCAATTAAAACAAAACATGTCCTCACATGGCTAGACAGTTGGCCACCTGACCTTTGCATAAGACTAGAACCTGTCACTTGCTGGTATGACTACAGCAGTGTCACATCTATAGTGACAGGTTTTGACACACAAGTGGCGGAGTAGACAGATGATTTATACTGCTATACTCTACTGCATCCTTACTATAAAAGATGGATCAAACATACGGAATACACACTTCACACCATGGGTAAGTAAGAAGCCTTAAAACCTTAATGTTCAAACACAAAGATTTTGTTTCCCCATTACATATTTTTTTGATGTGTAAATGTTCTTTTTAAATTTTATTATTTATTTTTATTTTAGACAGGGTCTTGCTATGTAGTCCAGGCTGGCTTTGAACTATCTATGTATCCCAGGCTGGCCTCAGACTCATGGAGATTCTCCTGCCTCAGCTTCCCAAGTGCTGGGATTACAGGTGTGTGCCACCCTGCCTGGCCAGGAAATGTTCTTAAAATTTCCTATCTTCTACCTGTTTCCTAACTTCTACCTATTGTTCCTTCAAGTATCAGCTTACACTCCTCTTCTCCCTCAAAAGCTCCAACTATTATCACACAGCACTCTGCTCTTTCCTTCAGAGTACCAATCACAATTTATACAGTAATTGTTACTTGCATAATAATCCTACCTCATAAGGGTAAGGGCTTGTCTAATTTATTGGTATACATCCATAGTCTAGTATAGTATCTGCCATATAGTACCCAATAAAGAAATACCTGTTGCAGAATAACTCAGGATAATTCTATATAAAAGACAATTTGTATTACTTGTGCTTCATATTTTTATATGGTTCAGTTATGCCAAAACGCCCTATACTAAACCCTTTCTTTAGGAATTCTATGATGGAAAGTGTATCTATAATGATTTAAGATTTCTTCTGGCACATGTAGAGCTGAGGCAAGGTCAGTAGTCAAAAAAAGGACTGAAAAAGATTACATTGCTTAACAGAATTAATCAAGGTTAAAAAAATACACACACACCCTCGAGACTTCTGTCAACTCACATTATTCTCATTATCTATTTTTTTTAACCAATATCCTCCTCAGATAGCCAAATTTTAGGTATTCTTGGAAAAGACAATTCTTGATAAATTATATTGAAACAAGAGGAAAAGGGGGAGGGGGAAGAAGTATGTTTCTAATCTACTAAAGTTGTTAGTGATAAGGAAAAAAATTACAGCATTACATGTTAATATTAAATGTTAATACTATGTATAGAGATTTATTGTTTTCTTTTTGCAATTTGTATCTGAAGCACTGAATCATGTATCTGATATATAAACAAAGGACAAGCTTTATCGGCTGACTGTGCAGTGCTATCAGCTCTTAGTCAAGTGTCACAGCAGGTGTGAGGTGCCAGTTCACACCAGCAGAATGGCTAAAACCCAACGCCAAGATGATGGGGAGCAGGACTGCTTCTTCATTGCCAATAGGAATGCAAACTGGTACAGAACTTCGGAACACTGAGTTTTGAGGCTATGTATCACGTAAAGAAATAAAATTCCATTTTTTTCATCATTTATTATCTTTTTTTCCCAGTATTGGGGATTGAACCTGGACTAGTACATGCTAGGCAAGTGTTCTACAACTGAGCTACTTTCCTAGCCCTATTATCTCTAGAATGGTAACAAGAAAAAGTAGACTATAGTAATAAAAACTAGTAATTTTTTTGACTATATACCACATCAACGTTAGGGAAAGACAAAAATCCAACTCTCAGCATCCTGTCTCTCTCTCAGATTCTCTTATAATCTCTAAGCTTTGACAAATAACCAGTGGCCACATGCAGGCCTACGGTATGAATCTAGGTAGCTGCCAGTCACAGGACCTGTCAGAACAGTGCTGGCCGTCAGCCACAGGAAAATGGTATTTCTTCATGAGCTAATTTAATCATATGTAAATGCTGCCTCTTCATTTAGCAGCTGATAAATACCAGGCACTGTAGTAGGCTTTGTTTTGAGACAAAGTTTTGCTGTGCCGTCTAGACTGGCCTTGAACTCACTATGCAGCCCAGGCTGACCTCGAACTCATGGCAATCCTCCTGTCTCAGGCTACCAGCATTTTACTTCCTTAGAGACATTTTGTTTAGACATCTCCAGAACTTAATATTTTACCTTTGTTTAGACATGAAAGATTTCAGAGAGGTTTGATAACTTGCCCAAAGTCAAATATATAAGTTAAAGTGTAGTAGATAACTGTGATGGTTTTTCTGTGAATTCCCTTTTCAAGCAAAAAATAAACCCTTGCCTTTTCTTTACAGTAAAAGAATGCAAGGGGAACTCTGACTCATGGTACATACAAATTAAAATTTGCTTACAGAAAATTCAACTTGTTACGATCTGTTTCAAAGAAATAACAAAACTGAAAAAAAAATAAGATGAGAGAAGGAACAGTGATGAAAGTATTTTAGCAAATTTACATTCATTTTTGTATCATCTTCCATACTTGTGCAAATTAAACATGAATTTTAAAGGGAGAAATTTCTAGGTCAAAGCTGACTAAATGTTCCAAAAGATGAGCAATTTAGAAGTCAGCTTGAGCCGGGCGTGGCGGCGCACGCCTTTAATCCTAGCACTAGGGAGGCTGAGGTAGGCGGAGCGTTGTGAATTCGAGGCCTGCTTGCGCTACAACGTGAGCACAAGACTGACCTGAGCTATACAGTGCGACCCTGCCTCAAAAAACTAGGGCCGGGAGTTTGGCTTAGTGGCTTAAGCACCTGCCTGGCAGACGCAAGGTTGTGAGTTCAATCCCCGGTGCCGCAAAAAAAAAAAAAAAGAAAAAGAAAAAAAGAAGTCAGCCTGTTTCTCTTGCTGAAAAGGGAAGAAAAGGATGTAATTGACACTAGGAAGTCTCCAACACCAGACTAAGCTATTTTCTCCTCTGCTCTTGTCACTGCTGCAGCCATTCATTAGTAGCTGGCCCTAATGGAATACATGCTGTTAGCTGTAGACCCTAAAATTACTTGTGTAACCTTCTACAGCAGTGGTAGAGAACCCATGGTGCATGTGCCATACCCAGCTGTTTGTTATCACTGAAAGTTCTAAAAGGTTTGCCTTCACTGTTCTAGAGGGACTCATAGTTTTGTGTATCTTTTCGTACCTAGACTACTGATGGGCATGTGGAGGTAATAAACAAATCCATCTTTATTGAATGAAGAGAGGGGCCTAATATCTCTATGAATTCAACAAGGCAGATTTTCTAAATGGAAAAAATAACATTAACAGCAATTATTGTGATTAGTTTTATTACAGTCCCATAGTAAATAATAGACACTTACTGAAGTATTTCCGGCTGAGCTGACCTGCATCTCATCCACAGTATGATTGCCATTTGTAATGTCACAGATGCAGTAGTTACTAACAGAAGGAGGTCTGAACGTGTGGCCACCATCACAATGAATTTCTGGACTGATTCCACAGCCAAATGTGAACGAGGCAAGAGAATGATAGTGTGTGAGTAGAACTACTGCATGGACCAATTCCGCAAGAGACCAGCTGTGCTCTTCAGCTTTTAAAAGCCCCTGGGGGTTGGGGGGAGACAGAACATATTTTTATACTGGGGTGTGGTGTGGGTGAAACTACATCACTCATCTTGGCATTTAATCCATTGACAACAGGATCAGTCACTGTACAAAGCCTAGTCCAAAACTACAAATTACAACATGCAGAACCCACAATTTGTTAATTTTATGAACATATATGCACTAATACAGCTTAACATTTGTTAATGATGCATTCGTTATTTTGATTTTTTTGAAATACTGATTTAAAAATAGAATACATTTTGCTTAAAAGCAGTTGCTCTATTTCAGATGCTGGATTATGAATGAATTACTGTGTTTTAGTTCAAATGTAATAAACCTGTGTTTTAAGTTGAAGCTACTATGGGAAATGTCTGTGAATTGTTTATTATCAGTCCTCCTCAGGAATTTTTAAGACAACTTGACTCTGAATATTCCTAAATCAACTTGTATTTATTTAAAAGTTATACATAAATTCTGTAATTCTTGAAATTCAAGTCTGTGTCCCTTCTCCTTTATTATCTATTTTATAATATTGTGTAAGTTTTTCTTGACAATGTGAAGCACTGTATTAATCAAATTCAAATCTCCTATTTTGACAATATCATCTTTTATGTAACAGTGTCTAAAACGTTCTATAAAATAGACAAGACCAAAAGGCAAGAGGAGTGCTTCTTCATTGCTAGTGAGAATGCAAAGTGGCATGGCATTTTGAAGACTGAGTTTCACAGTTTCTAATGAATAAACACAGGTTCACCAAATGATTCAGCAGTCACACTCTTATTTACCCAAATAAGCTGAAAACTTTCTGTCTAAAAAAAACAGAAAATAAAAAACAAAAAATTCTGCACATAAATGTTCCTAATAATTGTATTCATAATTAACAACTGGCAGTAATCAAGTAATCAAGAGGTCCCTTCAATAGGTGAATGGGTAATCTAACTGTGGTATATCCACACAATGGAATATAATTCAGCAATAAAAAGAAATGTACTTTCAGATCAGAAAATGACATGGAAGAATCTTAAACTGCTAAATGAAAGTCCATCTGAAGAGGCTATATACTATAATGATACCAACTATATGACATTCTGGAAATGGCAAAACTACAGTGAAAATACAAAGACTAGTGGTTTCAAGAGCTCAGGAGAAAGGGAAGAAGGATGAATAAATGAAGCACAATGCAGTGATAATATTTATTATTCTGTGCTATAAACTAATGGTTATTATGATACTATACATTTTTCAAAGCCCATGGAACTATACAATACAAGAGCAAACTCTAGTGTGACATTACTTAATAGCAACATGACAACACTGGTTCATCATTTACAACAAATGTACCTTACAAATCCTAGATGTTAATAGTAGGAGACTAACATATATTTGTATGAAGGGTTATGTGGTAGAAAATGGGAACTCTTAGCCGGGCGTGGTGGCGCACGCCTTTAATCCCAGCACTCGGGAAGCTGAGGTAGGAGGAGCGTTGTGAGTTCGAGGCCGGCTTGGGCTACAACGTGAACGCAACACCGGCCTGAGCTACATAGGGCAACCCCTCCTCAAAAAACAAGGGCTGGGAGTTTGGCTCAGTGGCTTAAGTGCCTGTCCTGGCAGGTGCAAGGTTTTGAGTTCAATCGCCGGTGCCGCAAAAAAAAAAAAAAGAAAAAGAAAATGGGAACTCTCTATTGCTCTCAGTACGATGTTTCTGTAAGTAACAAGTTGCCTAGAAAATAAATTTTAAAAAAATTTTAAGTGATGGTTGAAATATATTACTTCACTACATACCTCAATGTGTTCTTTGGTAATAAGCCAAGGCCTGTGGGCTAATACTTTGTTGAGTTCTCCTAAATTCTGTAGTTTGTGAGGTGCATTCTCTAGACCATTGAGCCACTTGGGATCCCCACCAACATGAAGGAAATCATTCACGTGCAGGTTCACTAAGTAGGAACACTGATGTCTTGCTGCGGCCTTAAGAGAAAACAAAAAGATATCCTAATTATAAATATTAACATCTTGAACTATTACAAATCTATTTTCTTTACAACATGAAAAAGTTTTTGATCAGTAGTCTTTCAAATTTTCTATGAACTGTACAAATGAAATTTTCTTATAAAAATTTATACCACAGAAAACACCTCAGAAATATTCCAAGAACAAAATAAATGATAAAAAAATCAGAATTTAAATCTTACATATATACTAACTTTTAGGACCTCAAGAAGAAATTCAAGTTGTCAACCATAAAATTGCAGACTATTACTTACAAATTGAACAGGATTAGGATAACTTACATCAATGTGAGTTACTTTTAATAAGGAAGCATGGCTGTCAGCATTGTATATAAATATACCATACCTTTTATTATATTTGAGAGTATATATTTATTAAAAAAGAAAAAATAGAGACTACCCTATAGGGTATCCTATTAACACAGCAGAATATACTTATTTATCCCTATGTAAATCATTTGCTATATCTTAAATAGATTAATAAAAGCAAGTAAAAAGATTTTTTCATTTAATGTCTACACACCATTATTCCAATGTAGTGCCGATAATGTAGGGGTAAAGGACCATCCATCTGCAGTAGGTAGTGTTGAGTTTTTAAGAAACTTTCTAAATATTGTGGGTGGAAAACCATCACTAATGTAATGTTATCCAAACGACCCAAAGCAGCAAAAGAATCTGCAAATAAAGCATGCATCTGTGCGTCTTCACTGCCCACTTGGAGAATCTGTATAAATAAGAAGAAAACCATGGTTATATAAGTTATAAACTGGCATTAGAGAAAATATGCACAGGCTGCATGGTGTTGTCGAGAAGCAGATTAAATTTGGCTTAAAAGAGAAGTTATGAATTTAAACTCAACTGGTAGCAAAACAGAAGAATAAATGGTTACATTATACAGTAGAAGATAAACAACAAAGACTGAATGTTAAAGGCCATCTAGATCGGCTGCTTGTAGACTTGGCCAGAATCCAGACAAAGAAGCAGATTTAGAGTATCAAAGTTGCAGAGCCTGCAAACATAAACTAAAGCCTTCCCTTACGCAATCAACTATTTTCACTCAATTTAGGACAACCAAAATTAACTAACAGCAAACAATCCATATGAAAACAAAGCATAGATGCTTTTACATATAGAGACTCAATTCAGTATTCATACCAGCCTGAGGAGATGGTTAAGACCAAGCAACTCAGTTTACAGGTGTACCTAAGCAAGATCTAAATATAAGCAAGTGGAGTAGTATTATTAGTCAAAAACAAGTCTTGGCTTTACTTGATTAAATAGGGGTGTTTTACAAGACTGTCATGAAATACTAGAAATCAACATGACTGTAACAGCTTTCTAATACCATAGATTGATTCACTGCCAAAGCATGATTAACTGCAATCAACTTTGCCTAAAACACGTTGTTGACCAACACTTGTTCAGATGCCAAGACACAGGTTCATAAAAACTTTTCCTTAAAAGCATACGGTTCACTACCTGCTTTCATAAACCACATACCTCCTTTTCTGGGATGAATCTGCTTGGTCCATGTCCTAGTGGTCGAGGAATTCTAATTCCAAGTTCCTAGAAAAGAAAATTACACCATCAGGTCTCCAGCAGTAAACAACATGAACTAAGGATACAGGAATGGGAGGCAAAAATGAGCTTAACAGAGAAAAGCCTGTTGTGGTGTTTTGTTTTCAAGGCTATATATACATACCAATTCTTCTGTTTGCATCACACAGCTAATGACAGCTTATAATACAACACTGACTAAAAACAATAAAACCTGTTTCACTAAAACCAGAGTTTTGCATACAGTACTTGGCAGAAAGTCTAGAACAGAAAGTTCAGCACATAGCAGCCAACTCTGTGGGCTGTCAGTGATACAAAATAAGACCAACGTGTTTGCACATCCAAAACAACCAAAATATCAATCCCTGTGCGTCTTGTCAGGCAATACCTCCATGTAGAAGTCTTAAACAGGAAAAACTGTAATCATTATTATGTCCATAATAACACCTCACAGCACAGAACTATGAAAAACTAGTTAAACCCACAAAAGAGAAAGTACTACAGGGCATGTTTTCTCAGAAAAACATTTTGTTACTGTGTTTGGCTTAAATTTTCTTTAATAATAAGATGTCATCAACTGTGCTTATATTCAAGTAAGTTCAAGTAATTCATAAATAAATGGCTTTCTGACAGTGAATCTAACTTAAATAACATAAGTAACAGGTGGGGGGCACAATGTCTTATCAACCTACTCTCTTTTAAAAATGTTTTAGACTTTATGCAATAAAGTTTAACCCTTGTTTATAAATTTACACAGAAATATTATTTCTATTTTTCCCCTACTGCTTCCACAATTTCTTCATGATACATACTGTAGATGTTCTCTTTTTAGATAAAAATAGGAGGTACGCATGGCAGCAACCCAAGAAACGTGGTCCAAACAAAATGCAAACCTTCTGAGCAGACTGCATTGCAAAAATGTAGTAGCCAAGACAAAATTTAAGGCCATCCTTTTTTTTTTTTTTTTTTTTTTTTTTTTTTTTTTTTTTTTTTTTTTTTTTTTTTTTTTTTTTGGTATAAGGGATCAAACTCCCAACCTGGCGCTTGCTAGGCAGGCACTTATGCCACTGAGCCAAATCCCCAGCTCAAGACAAAATTCAAAATAATCTCTACGAGGAGAAATCAAGATTCAAAGTAGGCTATATTTGCCAACTAAATCTATAAAGTTACATGTAAATGAAATGTTTTATATTGGAGGTCATTTCTTACCCTTGTTATTCTACTCTTACACTGAAGATATTATATAAATTTTACTCTTCATTAGATGAATCACAATTCACTAGTGTGGACATGGGTATATCTCAATTTTAATATCCTACAATAAATGCCAGCAGAAAACACATTCTTGTTATTCAATATATTATCTTGGCACAAATTCAGTTAGTTATGTAAAACAACTACTCTAGTACCCTTTCTAGCTGAATCTCTAATCCAAATATATACATTTTAAACAAAATTTACTGGGGGTAAAATTGTAGGATTAAAATCAGTATTTAACCTTTCTCATTTCTTCAATATTTGAAAAGCTATTTAAACAAAATGTACTTTAGAGTAAACCCGCTTTAAGGTTTTATTACTCATTTTATAACTTAAAAGCTACTATACTTGGGACTTCAGTATATAAAAAAATAGGGGAAAAACATATTATTCAACAAATGAACTTCAGGCAACTGGGAAACCACTCAGATAAAAGTGATACTTCGCTCATACTTCACTCCACAAGTCAGAATTAAATGTGAAAAAAACAGAACCAAACAACATACAGCATTAGAAGACGACACTCATGGAGTAAGGGAGTGGGCCTAAGAATACCACAAAACCCAGAAATCATAAAATACGAGACTGATAAATTTGATGACAAAAGTACTTTCACATGGGGAAAACTGAAATATGAATATAAAACTGGGGAAGATATGTCCAACTTATATAACAAAGGGCTAAATTTTAAATATAGACTCCTGGAAAATTCCCCATCTTATGGAAGTAAGCCAAGGATAAAGACAGTTCAAAGAAAAGGAACTACAAATGGCTGAAAAAGGGCTCAATATAGTAAAACAACTACAAGTTAATTAAACATAGATACCGTTTTTCTCCCAAAAGACTGCTTACGATCAAAAAGTCTGGTAACAGGTTGTGTTAGAAAGGAGGAGGAGAAACAGTCTTGTTGCTTATACACTGCTGATGCGAGTGTTCTGAAGTGTGAGAGGGGAAAATGAAGAACACAAAGACTAAAAAATACATACTGTTGTAACTTCTAGAGAGGGCAACCTGCAATGCTGGTCAGAATAAAAATGTCACATACCCTTTGAAATAAAATTCTATCCTAAGTGCTAACTTACAGATACATTTGTGAAATGTCATTATGTAAAAGGATAATCACTGCAACATTGTTTCTAGCAGTACTAGACTGAAAACAAACTAAGAGTTCATCAACAAAATCTGAGTAATGTTCAGTCTGATCAATACAAATGCTCAACATAGCTGGCCACTAGAGAAACACAAATTAAAAGGACACTGAGATGCTTAAAAGGACACTGAGATTCTATCTTACCCCCAAAACAACAGCTATTATCAAGAAATCAAATAGGAACAAATGCTGGAGAGGCTGTGGGTCGAAAGGAACCCCATTACACTGTTGGTGAGAATGGAAACTAGCAAACCACTATGGAAATAAGTATGACGATACCTCAAAACACTAAAACTACATATTCCATTTGACCTAGCTATTTCCCTTCTTGTTATTTTCCTGAAAGACTTAAAGACACTGGATTGCAGTAATACACGCATATCCATGTTTATAGCAGCACAATTCATAATAGCTAAATCTTGGAAGCAGCCCATACATTCATCAATGGATAAAGAAAACGTGGTATTTTATATACCATGAAGTACTAGTTTGCCATAAATAAGGGTAGACTTGAATCATTTGGAGGAAAATGGATACACCTTAAGACCATAATGTTAAGTGAATAAAGTATAATAAAAGTGTTAAGTGAATAAACTATAGAAAAGAAACGAAAAATATGCAGGTCACACAAAGAATAAAACAGTTCTGTGTGGGTTGATTTTAAAATATCTATAAAATGTATTTTTTGGGAGAAGAAAACAGAGCATAATGTGCAAATATTTTTTACATCTAATATTTGTAAAGAGAAGGCAAAAGTCCTCAGTAATTCCACTTTAGGATTTTATCCTACAAATATTATAGCAATACATGGATGGTACTTCTTAAATGAGATTAAATTGATATCATATGGACTTCTAAACAAAAAGGCTGAGTTGTATCATTCTGGTCTTGTTTCTGTACCAAGTACTATATATACTTTACATATCTGTGTGGTAGCTTAGATCTAAAACATCTCCCCAAAAGTCTTATTGGTTCAGAGGTGGATCATGGGAATGCTATATTAATCACCAGACTCATCCATTGATGAGATCATAGTTGAATATGCTGTTGGGAGCTGGGGCCTGGTTGGAAGAGGTGAGTTACTGAGGTATGCCTTTGAAGGGTCAGTCTCTCCTCTCCCTCACCCGTCTCTTCCTCAACCCCTCTTCTTTTTCTCCCCTCCCCTCAACCCCTCTTCTGCTTCTTCCTGTTCTGTTTCCTGGCTGCCATGAGTTGAACAGCTTTCCCCCTCCAGGCCCTTCTAGAATGCAATTTTGCTCTTGAGCCAGGAAACTATGGACCAAACCTTCTGAAAACATAAGCCAGAATAAAGCTTTCCTCCTTTAGACTGCAGTGTCAGGTATTTTGTCTCAGTGGTGGGAAAGTTGACTAATACAATACCAAAACTACCCCAAAACAAAAATTTTACAATTTTAAGAAGGTGATTATGAATGGTTCAGAAATGGAGTATTTTCTTACTGGTATGAGTTTTTACCAGTGGTCCTAAGCAATTCTAGAGTCTCTGTAAGTCCATTTCTTCAGTCAAATTAAGTGAGCTATTGATATCAATATCTCCCTTTTCCTTGAATCTTCAAAGGCCAAACCCTTTTTTCTAATTCTATTTGAAATATATATTTTTGAAATACAATTTTTAATGTGAAAAAACTATGTGTTTTAAAATATGGTGTTAAGTTGCTAGGGCATAGACCAGTGGTAGAGCACTGGTCTAGCACATGACAGGACCTGGGTTCAAGCCTCAGACCCACAAAATAGGGTGTTAAGAAAAGGTAAACATTCTTTGGGATGGGTTAGAGATCCATTATACAATTTCTCTTAAGATTATACTCACTCCTTGATGAGGGACCGGTCTGCCAAGAGAAATGAGGACAGAACCAGAGACTTAAAGAGAGAACTATAAAGGAGTTCCTGATATTTGAGACTTCAATTTTATTATTGTCCAAGTCTAGTTCCAGATAAAACAGAATTTAACTAAGTTCACACTTGGATTAGTAGAGTTGATCTGTAGTTAAATTGACAAAGTTGTGATATGTTTATGCTATTTCATAAAAACAGTAAAAGAAATAACAGAGGGAAAAGACAAATGACAGAAAAGCATTCTTTCTCAAACATAAAAAACTGATCAACACTGACTATAATGGGAAATATAGCTACTGCTACTAAAGAATAAAGTAAATTTATTCTCTTAACTTTAGGGCTAGACTCAAAAGATGATGGCCCCTACACACACCCCTTAAGTTAACAGACTGGGTACATGACAAGGATATAAGAACATGACATGACCCTTTGTACTTAATCTCACGTCCATGAGAAGACAAAGGGCTAATATGAGGCATTCCTGATGAGCTCTGAGATTTGATCCCAAAGTTTTCCTAGTTCGAACACTGAAAAGAAATAGATGATTGATTTCATCTAGCCTCCCACTGCACAAAAATTAACTTCCAGAAAAATGC
This sequence comes from Dasyprocta punctata, assembly GCA_004363535.1. Lineage (NCBI taxonomy): Eukaryota > Metazoa > Chordata > Mammalia > Rodentia > Dasyproctidae > Dasyprocta > Dasyprocta punctata. Next base: position 45,698 of record RJWM01009815.1, on the reverse strand, counting down.
AGTAGGTGACAATTACCCTTAGATCATCCAATGGAATTTGTTTTCACTGGAATTTTATAAAGACTCTTCAGCTGGAATGGGTATGTAGCTCAGAGGTAAAGTCATGGTCGGCATGTGTGAGTCCCTGGGTTTGAGACCCAGCACCACAAATACAAACCACAAAACAAAACAAAACAAAAAAATCTCATGCTGGGAAAAGCACCAAAAGATAGCCTTAAATAGGAAGGATGCCGTTAACTGTCCTATGCATCATCTCCCAATGAAATAGAGAAAAATATAAAGTAGTCATATTTAGCATATAACTTGAAGGGTCCTAATCTATAAAACAGTGGTTATGATAAAATAATAAGACCAGCAATCCCAACTACCTCACATTATGTAACTATGGAATATTTTACAAATTACATACATACATACATGCATGGACTTTTATTAGAATCTAGCCTTATTTGAGGTACAAGGCCTAACAGATTTAGCTCTCTCTAGTTTATCAGAAGTAGAAGAGAAGGGCAGTGAAGTAGTAGTATTCCTAGAATTATAGTTGCCACCCTAACATTAGTCAGCGATATCTAAGAAACAAAATGTCTTATATTTTTCTGGTTATTTCTTAGCTTAAAAAGTGTGCAAAAAAATCAATCTAAATAATAACAACAGCAGTAACACAAAGCACTATGAGCCAAGCACTGTCTGAAGTTATTAGCTATAAATAAGGAGCTTGTAATTTATGATATTAAAGTCTAGAAAAAGGTAGTGTTTTACAATCTTCACGAAAAAGAAGTCAGAAACTTGGATTATCATTTTATCAGTTTACTACCTGTATTTTGCACAGGTAAATTATGAAAGAGCTGGTTTTAAACACAAGTATTCCAGCTCAGAGTGTGTACTGTATTACTAATAACAAAGATGGGTGCAACATCCAGAAAGTGTGATTCTAGTCGGTATCCTTTAATTATTACTTTCAAAGTTCCTGATACCTTGAGGATCCTTATAGAAGCCACTGTTAATATAAGACAACATTCTTGGTATATTTTTGGTTTCTAAAAGCTTGAAAGTCTCAATTTGAAATATTTTCTTCTTAACAAATTAGTTATAACTGTTTTCTAGCAGATGTTGATCAAAACAAAAGGCACAGAGGTATTCAATGGGGTGGGTGACTATAAATCAAAGTAAATGCATTTTATAACTTCTTATTTAGGGTTATTTCTCTATCTGTCGTTGTTAGAAACTGAATTAAAACTCTGAATAATCCAGATTATAGGAAACAGAACTGTGAACCGAAAATGGCCTTGTTGAAAAGCAGATATAGATGGTAATCACAGCATAAACCTCGCTGGTTCTCTGTAAGGGTGTGGCTGGAAAAACTAACATGAAAACTAAAAGTCTCCTCCCCTTAAAAATGCTAATAACCATCTTTCAAAGAGATGGTAATAATACTGCTTCAAACCTCTGGTATGTTTCCTCATTAGTGTACAATACTAACATTAATTTTCAGAGTATAAAAATTCTTAGTGGCTGTTGATGGTACCACATAAAGACTATGTATTGTATAACTGTATGAGTCAGGGTTTGTGTACTGAAAGTACTGTTCAGATAAGTTGTTTCAAATTTGTTAGACACATTTATGAATCTGTATCAATATCCTTAGGTGAAAGAATGATTTGCTATAAATGCAAAATGAAAGGATTTGTTGGTTTGTGTCTACCTATTTTAAAAGTTGAAAAGTAAAATAAGCAAATAATCATCTGAGTCTTTTTTTAATGTACTTGGTGCATTATTATCAAATTCTGTCTAGATGTTATAGCATATGGTTGTTATAATCACAACACTGTCATTACTCTTACTTTTTAAAAATTATAAAAACGGTATGTGATTTCTGAAACACATTTCAACAAGATAATGTTGTGTAAAAAGTAAAATTCTCAACCTCACTCTCACTTCTCTAGTAGAGTTAACTGTCTGGAAGAATCAATGCTATAGCTTGGTGCTGGACTTCCAAGAAATTTAAACAAAAATGAAGAGATCTAGAAGTGTTACAAAGAAATGCCCCAATTATAGCAAAATGTATTAGTAGTTCCAAATCGTCATGAACACTATTAAAGTACTTAGAAATATAGACTGTTCAGGTAACTATTTTTAGTGTGTGTTCTATGAACTATATTTTAGAAAAACAAAAACTTATTTCAAAGTATTACATTTTGGGTAGGGATGTGCCTCAGTGGTAGTGTTTGCCTAGCAGGGATGAGACCCTGGGTTCAAACCCTACCAACACAAAAAGCAGTACTGCATTTTGAATGAAAGTTTACTTAGGTCATATAGTTTGCTAAGGAGTTCCATTTCTGAAAATGTTTAAAAGAATTATAAAATCTTTCTACTTGAAGGAACAGTATCATGAATCCTTTTGTGGTGATTAGTTTTTCTATAAAGCTTTACATCCTAATTTATCTTTCCACATGTTGGATTTATTAAAAATGAAATGTAACTATATAAATCTTCCTGGTTTCCTGAACAAAATCCCACAGGCACTATACTCTATGTGCAAGCTAAAATGTATCTCTTTATCTTCTAGTTTACATGGCTATATTTAGAAATTCTAGATCTGGGCAAGAACCAGGATTCTGGACACAAACAACACCAGAAATAACAGATCTATTCAGACATGATGGTTGGGGCTCATTTTTACTCAGAATGAGAAAGATTTGTTATGGCCTACAAACAGCATGTGTAAATACTAATCCAACACTTTCATACTTTTTTTTCCCCTTTGGTAAAGTTTCTAGAGCAATGTTATAAGAGTTTTTTTAAAAGTATGTTCTGTTATCTGTAAGCAAAGAACTTGTAATGTATCCTTGAAATTATAATTTAGAAAAAATGTATTCCGGGGTGGGCATTGTGATGCATGCCTATAATTCCAGTACTTGCGAGGCTGATGCAGGAGGATCATGACTTCGAGGCCAGCCTAGGCTATATGTTGAGTTCGAAGCCAGCCTGAACTACACAGCGAGACCCTGTCTCCAAAAAAAAAAAAAAAAAAAAAAAAAAAAAATTCACAGCCTTCATGAGGTTCATTTAAATTTTTGTTACTATACATGGAGTACTAATATAGACTCTATATAGCAAAAAAAGTTTTATTACTATACCTGAGTCATTGTAATGGGCAAAATGCAGAGAAATTATTCACATTTAGATTTCCTGAACAAAGGCAATACTGAAGTGTGATTTTAATTCAAATTTCAATTAACATTTCTTACTTTCTCCACTACCTTTTGAACCAAGGCCTTTGAAAGGTTTAAATTTTAGCTAAGGTCACATTAGTAGCTTTCCAGTGGTGTCCTATTTGCAACCACTTAGAAAATAATACAGTGTTACAAGTAAATAGCTTTAAAGGCCAATTCGGACCCAACAGGGATGGTTTAATAAATTAAGGGTAAACGCTGAACATAACGTCATAGCACTTAGAGATTATATTTGTGCCACATAAATATATATTCTATATAAAACATAAACTTACATGCAATATAAATTTTTAACTGACCCAAATACACGTTTTTTTCTTTTTCTTACATAGGAGGGGAAGGGGGTGGGGGCAGCCGAATAATCTGTTTTGACATGACGACATGGAGGGAAAATCCACAGGCTGTTTTACAGTAAGACTAAAGCGCTGTTGGGTTTCTGACTTGTGGAGACTTGCACAGAGACAACGTTATTTCTGCTTCGGAGACTTCCATTTAAATGGCCGAGGCAGCTGTCTCCCCAACTCAGCATTTTCTGCCCGGGGTTGCCCCTCAGCAGGAAGAGTCTCCCGGCGCACACCGGCCGCCCCTCACCTGAGGGCGCGGGGAGGCTGGGGCGCCCCCGCCGGGACCCGGCCGGCCCGGGCTGCTCCGGCGCCCGCCACCCCGCGCGGCTCTTCGGCTGCGGCCGCGGTGCGAACGTGCGGAGCGACGCGACCTCCGCGCCTCACAGGGCGCGCGGCCAGGTAACCTGCCCACCCGTCTAGCCCCTCGCCCGGTACCTCGTCCTGCCCGCGGCCCGCGCCGCACTGCTTGCAGCTCAGCAGCTCGGAGACCGCCAGCGAGGCCGTGTACGCCTCATTCGCCGCGGTAGCGAGGCGCATGTCGGCGCGGGAACGACTGCGGACGCGCGACCGGGAGAGCGCAGAGCGGCCGCCGCGGCTCCGGGATGCAGCGCTTCAGTCAACGCGGGGGCGGGGCGGCGCCGACAAACAAGCCCTGGGCCCCGCCCCGGGGCCGTCACTCTGCCTATCTGGCGGCTGAGTCCGCCAATGCTGGACCGCGGTCGCACATGCGTATGGCCCCGCCCCCTCGGCGCGGGAGGGCCGGGGGCTGCCAGCGAACAGACGAAAAACAAACCCGAAGGCTAAACCCCGGAGGATGAGCCGATTCTCAGGCTCTGAACCGGCCCGCTGGGCCAGCAGGTGAGCAAAAAATGTGTGTGGAAGGTGCAGCGAGAGCCGCCCCTTCACCCCACCGCCTCAGGAAAGACGAGTCGCTATCCGTCCCAGGCCCGGCTCGTCCCATTCACCTAGAAGCAAACACTAACCAAGCTCTGCAGACTGATGGCCCCGGGAGGAAGCAAGTTCTCTGCAAATTTTATAAACTATTGAAATTTCCATTCTTCCTTTCCGAGAGATAATGCCCCAACTACGCTGAATAGGCCGCAGACAACAGGAACCAGTCTGAGAGCATGGCCTATATTCAACGTAAAATTTATTTTTGGCAAGCTATGTAGAAACTATAAATATCATCTACACAGACAATAAGGCTTGGTAGCAGATCTCTGGTCTGTCCTTTTGCAAGTGTATGTGAAGATGTTACTGTCCTTCACAAGCACCATGGATTAGAAAGAAAGAATTTCTTTCTGAAATCTGATGAGGAATTTGGGGAGGCAGATATAGCGCAGCACAAATGACTGATATTGTCGGGTTAGAACCCAAATCCCCCAACTCCTGTGTCAGTATTACTTCTTTCCTTACATAAATCTATCAACTTCTTTACAAAAAACAAAAAACAAACAAACAAAAAAACCAAACAAAGACAGAAAGAAAGGAAAAAGACACATTTCTAAATTAGATCTCATTTCCCATGTTTGCCCTTGAGTTTTCAAAAGCCAACATGCTCAGGTTGAGGGGGGAAAAAGTCGAGTTTAAATCAGCAGATACTGATGGACAGAACCAGGCCTCATAAAGGAAAATAAGTTTCAGTTTTTGGAGATAACATTGTAACTCTAAGGTTACAATGCCGCCTAGAAGACTAAGTTACTAGCTCTTGAACTGTTGTATTTTAAAAGTAGCATGTTAAATATGGTTACTTTCATTTATCTCATCCAGATAAATAAATGTTATATGCTCTCATAAATTTACTTTTAAAATAGCTAAAGCAGCCAAAATACTTTTTACTGGTTGAGAGAAGTAATTTGGGGTTAATGTTAACATAGGGGAAAAAAAAAAAGGTTACAAAGGCCTTTAAGATTTCTTCCACCGAGCACAGCCACAAAAATAGTATAATGAAATGCCCACTCAGCCATAAATAAACAAAACAAACCCAGTAAATCATTCAATTTGCAGCAATATGATGTATTCTCTAAGATAAACTGATCGTAAATGAGTGACTTAGACACACAAATGCACTTGATGTATGGAGTTGTAAGCTATAAAAGCTAGTTTAAAAGTGAGGGAAGTACATTAAAAATGACAACTCTCATCATATAAAAAGTTAAACAGTAATTTTCTTTGTGAAAGAATAGCATAATTTTAGTTATTTAGCAGGAATAACCGTTTCTGTGACTTAAAATTATTCTCCATTGTAAAATGGAGAATGCTTGCCTTTCTATTTTATAACGAGAAAAGCATGCATTCAGCTGATGCCAGAATGGTATAAAATAATTAAATGCAAGTTAAATCTGAAAACCACATAGGTAAGTTGTCTGATGTTTAAACCCTGATAAATATTACCAAAGAAATATTTCAAATAAACTGAAATTGAATAGGAAGGTCCAAGGAGGACTCTTTCCCCCAGAAAGTTTTAATCTATTCTTTATTTTAATGCTGCCTTACATGAAAAGAAAAATAAATTTTTACTAAGCCAGTGGTTTACTGAGAAGCTTCAAGGAATTAAGTGTCAGGATTCCTTTATGGCCTCTATAAAGACTGACCTAAATACTTCAAAGAATACTAATTTCTGGTCTGTTGCACACAGTACAGCATAAAATATAACTTCCAAATAACCCTACAGTGGCCAAAAATTCCAACAAATGCATTAATTGCCCTGCAAATATTGCTGTATAGATTTCACTTTTAGAGATGCGTTGTTCTAAATCATTCAATAAAAGATGTGTCTTCTTCCAATGATTTCGCTTCTTGACTAGGCCAGATGTCCTGCTGGAGGTGTTCAGTGCTGGACACATCTACTCATGCAATAAACAGCTGCTGAAAAGATGAACACCCTGAGTACAGAACAGTGATTAGAAAGGAATGCACAGGCCAACAGCTATTTTATAAAGTCTACAACTTAAACATTTCACTTTAGTGGTTTTTTTTTTTCCATTTAGGAAATTTCCTGACATCTAATCAAAGAAGTAATAATAATTGTGACATATTTCCTTGCCTTTAAAAATGTTTTGGTCAAGTTAGCTGAATCAAAGCAAGGTTCGTTAGCCCCTGCATCTTTCCTTAGAAGGAAACTCTTAGCCTTTTTTCCTGAAGACAAAGATGACATACTTATGTCAAAGCAGAGAGATATCAAATGACTTGATCTTGGCATAGAACTATGAAATAAATAGGGGAATCCAAACTTGGTGTGGTGGCTCAAGATAGGCCTGCTGAAGGAAACACCATTGAGCTACATTTTAGAGGATTAGTAGAGAGGTCTTCATCGGAAAATGCAAGACAGCATTTGAGAGAATAGAAACAGAGTTCTTAGCAGAAGGTCCAGAATATGTGAAGGCCCAGAAGCAAGAGAAAGTGGTACTTTGGGGAAGCTGGAAAAAGGAAGTGGGTCTACAACAGAGGGTAAGAAGAATAACAGAGTTTAGGTAGCAGATAAGCAGTAATGAGGGACTTTGTTTGGGCTTCATTAAGAAATATGAATCTCATCCTTAAGGGTATCATGGAGTTATTGAAAGTTTTAGAGAATATGGTGATGTCAGATTTGCATTTCAGTTAAGGTGTAGAAAAATACATTGGAAGGGGCAAAACTGGAGGCAGGGGATGAATTAGAAAGGCTATTGAGGCAATCTTGGCAAGGCAACAGGGTGATCTGAAGAAAATGGGAAAGGAGAAAAAGTATGAGGGATGAAGGTGAGTCTTGTCTCTTCCACAAGACAGGGAGTTCCTTGAAGGAGGTGATCTTCCCTCCCTGGACCCATTTTTGAAAGTTAGGAGACAATTCTCAAAACTCTCTGCTCTCCTGACCTAGCATCTTCCCTCAACCCAGTAGACTCTTAAAAATTATAATCAAGTCATGAAAAGGAACAGGTATATTCTAGTAAAACAGTTATCAGGCTAAAGGCATGATCATGCTTTTATGCATCACATGTTAAACCTTGATGTTTCTCCCTAACTAAAAAAGTTACATTCCAATAGTATAAATTTACACAATTATTCATTGGAGTCACAATTATAACTAATAATTGGCTAGAAAACACACAACAAAATAAACAGTATTCCAAAAAGTCTTAGTGGTTTTAAATTAAAAAGACAGTTTTACCCCAAAGACTCAATCTTTAAACCAAAGAACTACTTTAAGAGTAGGAGTGAAATTTGTTAGATACATTAAGTATTCTTGAAAAATCCCCTAATGTCATTTTAAAATTTCATTTAGAATAACTACTGGCTTATAAGATTACTTCTGCTTACTAATTTTGTCAAGGTTTTTCTCCTCCTGCCTGTATCTTCCTGTTTTTATATATATAACTTGTCTGCTAAGCATTTTTTTTTCCTTTTCAGCATCATTAAGATCCTTTTAGCACTTAACTTTAATTTTATTGTATACTTACTTGCTGTCTACTTTTTTCACTTCAATTTAACTTTAGAATTATATTACTTTAAAGAAGCAAGACTGGTTGTGAGTTCAATCCCTGGTGCCGCAAAAAAAAAAAAAAAAAAAAAAAAAAAAAAAAAAAAAAAAAAAAAAAAAAAAAAAAAAAAAAAAAAGAAGCAAGACTGCTGACAAATATTTGGTCTTTTCTCTCATTTAGAATTCCTTCTTTTAGGAAGCACAGTGTGCCAGGCACTATACTACATGCTCATAATCTCAGCACGGGGAGACTGAGGCAACAGGATCTTCTCAAGGTTGAGGCCACCCCAAGCTACATGCAAGGCCAGCCTAAACTACATAGTGGGACCCTGGCTCAAACAAGACAAACAAAACAAAACAAAACAAAACACACTGTGTTTTAAATCTCTACACAGGGACTTAGAAATCTGGGCCATTACAAATATTTGTAAACAAGTAGTATTCCACAGTGTTAATAGTTTTAAATTAGAAAGACAGTTTTACCCCAAAGATTCAGTATGTTAAAGTGTGCGGTCAGGTTTCCCAGGCTAATGATAAAAAGATCAGTAACTTATCAACTCCTATATATTAGATGCATTTTAAATGTATAAAGCAGATGTGATTATTTTTATTTAAAAAATTTGTGAAACAGAAACTCATGAGTCACTTTTCCAAGGTTTGGAGACTGTAAAATGCAGTTTGGGATTTGAATGCAGGTTGTCTGAATCCAAAGCAGTAGTCAGTATATGAGGCTGCCTTCCGGGGGTGGGGTGGGTACTGGAGACTGAACCCAGGGCATTTGCACTGAGCTACAGCCCTCCCTTTTTCATTGTTTATTTTGAGACAGGATCTTACTGTGTTGCTAAATTGCCCAGGCTGGACTCCAACTTGTGATCTTCTTGCCTTAGCCTCCTAGAGTGCTGAGATTACAGGTATGTGTCACCATGTCCAGGAAGGCTGCTTCTTTTAATGAATATATATCTTTAAAATTCTTTTAACTATGTTAGCTTAATTTCTTGATTTTGGGGACAAGAGAAGAATGCAGGAATAAAGAAAACATACCCTCCCTGGTGATACTCAGGGTAAGATCCAAGAAAGGAAGGGAGGCAGGAAGGAAAGAAATCATGGTATTGGTGATCTGTCAGATCTCTTTTGTTTATCTGTCATTCTTCTCAGGATCTTTTTTCAGACCTTTGGTGACCTCATACTATCCAAAGCTGTGTATATACCTCACCTGAGTCTAACCTTATAAATACTCCTTACATTAACCCCATTCCTCTTAGGGTAAGTAATAGGTTTGAGGAAGAAAGTGAGCCTCTTAAACTAATTCATACTCTTTATTGTGAGTGACTGATTTGTTTATTTAGCATGCCTCCACAGAATATAAACTCCATTAAAATCAGACTGTATTTTTTGTTCTTTGATGTATTTCCATTGCCTTACTGCCCAGCACATTTATGTATCAAATGAACTCCAAAGAGATGTTTCCATTAGAAAAGAAAACAGCAAAACAAAACTAACTTAATTGAATGCTTCATACTAAATTTCAAGCTCAATATTGTTTCATTAAGATTTGGGCAGTCTAGGTAAACGTTTTTTAGAAGTGAGGGGGGAGCACTCTAGGGGCAGGTGAGAATCAGCTTGTCCCAGGATTCAGCTCTATCCAGCAACTTCTTTTTCTCAGTCACCCCTCTCCTCCGTGTTGGTTATTCACAGATAACTTTCATACTGCTTTGATTTTTCTGTTCCTGTTCTGCACTACCAAGATAGCAGCTATAAGAGTTCTGGCAACAGCACACAGGGATCACTTGTTAAATCAGGCAGGCACATACAAGTCAGACACTGCCTGTATACATACCATTGTTTGACAAGATTCATGGAACATTTTGTAACCCAGTTTGGCTTTAAATACCCTCAGGGCTATCTAAGGTGAAATGACAAGAAAGAATATCAAAATTAAATAGGGTTCATTCAGAAATATAACTTTCTTTTTTTTTAAACTTATAACACCAAATGCATTTGTTAGAAAAGAAGTTATGAAACATCCTCACATCTTTAAGAAATTAGAAATAAAAGACAGAATAAAACCAAAAATAAGTAGAAGAAAATAATAAAGATCAGAAGATACAATCCCTTATCAAAATATAACTTTCATAGGTTAATTACTTTTCAACATCATTGTTGACTTCGATAAGAAGGAATGGGTTTAATGTGTAATACTCTGAGGTTAGGAAAAAGCTGACTGTGGTAGAAGGTCAAGAGTTAGAACATTATATCATACGTTCTGAGGAACCACTGAAGGCCTTACAGAAGGATACTGATACAAACTCATTAAAAGAAAACTGAAGATACTGAATATATAACATATACAAGTAGAAATATTTCTCAACCTATGTATAAATACTATATCGTATGGGTTTTTAAAACCTTTTTTTTTTTTTTTTTTTTTTTTGGTACCGGGGATCAAACTCACAACCTCGTGCCTGCCAGGCAGACACTTAAGCCACTGAACCAAACTTTTTGAGGGACTAGATTTAATTTATACCTAAAAAAATGTGAACATATGTGAAAAATTTTAAAAATTCTCATAGCACTTCTGTTTGTAGGCACAAGCTAGAAACAGGATTAATATATAACCCATTCCTTTGAATACAAAGGATTACCCAAGTACAATATAATAATTATCTTTTGAAAAGAGATTAAGACCAATTCTAATTATCTTTAACTTGTTCTGCATCCATTGACTTGATGGAACTGAACTGTCAGGTTCTGTCTCCTTTACAGAACTGATTTCAGCTCTGGTTAAAATATTCTGGCTAAATGCATACTAATGACTTATTAGCTTAGTCATTACCAAATTTTCTTTCTTTTTTTATGAACAAATTTTCAATGCTTTATTCATACTAAAGGATAACTTTGATTCAGAGAAACAAATGTGAATAACAGTCTAAAATTTACAAATTCGGTTATTTTTTGTTCCTAACAGCTATCCTGTCCTTTCTATCCACACCCCCATGATTATTAGTACCAAGAATTCTGCAGTGTATGCTTTCCTTGCACAGCTCAAAGAAACTCTACTCAGTTCCTTTGTAAGAATCTTTAGTTGTAGGTACTTTAATCCTTTAAATTGCTTTCTTTATTTACCTCCTTCTGAAGTCTCTTGTTTTCCAAGAGGGTATTAAGTTGTAGACTCTTAACCTGAGTACAAAGTACAAGGCCACATTTGGAGACTACTTGCATGCTGAAACAAAATGCTAGTCAATGAACTTTCCCATGTGTTCTGCTCTCTAGAATCCTTATTGTACCTCTGCAGATCATTTTCTCTTCATCCGAAGGGTGTAGGTACATTCAGGCTACAGTAGTTCAACGAATAAAAATGTTTATTTTTATTTTTTGCTTATCACTTCTGTTTAGCTAAAACAGTCTCAAAAAAGAGATAATACCTTTTTAAAAATTATGCTGATTACATGCACTCAAATGTGAAAACAACTGAAGATTACTTCACTTGCAGTGATAAAACTGATTTTTCCAATTTTTGTCTTTTTTATTTTTGGCAGATAATTAGAAAATACTAAAACATAATTTTATTTCAGCTCTAAAATTCTACTCTTTGAACACAATCCCTGATTTTAGAAAGAATTACATGTTTTAAGCTAACTAGTATCCTTCTGCTCCAGGCTTCTTTGTACAAAAATCCATGGTTTTCAAATTATCGTCTGTGTGTGTGTGTGTGTGTGTGTGTGAGGGGCTTGAACCCAAATGCTAGGCAAGTACTGTAGCCCTGAGCCACATCCTGAGATTTCAAATTGTATTTCTTAGAATCCATTCCCTCCAAGTGCTTTGGAGATATTGTGAAATAGTAGATTTAAACTTCCTTATTCAAAGAAACCTACAAATGTATGTCAACATTAATTGAAGACTACTGTATGTTGCTACTACAAACTCAGTTACTGGACTAAATAAAGCTTCATGCATCATCTCTGTGAGTACCTATTTGAATATTTTTACCAATGTGTCAATGAATAATACAGGTAAATTATGTTTTAGTCTTCTAGTTGTTTGATTGATTGTTTGTTTGTTTTTGCCAGTACTGAGGATTGAACCCAGGACCTTTGTACTGAACTACATTCCTATTCTCACTCTTTTATTTTGTGATAGGGTCTTGTGAAGTTGCTAAACTTCCCAGGATGGCCTTGAATTTTCAATCTTCCTACCTCAGCCTCCTGAGTAGCTGGGAGTACAGGAATGAACCACTACATCTGGCTGTTCAAGTCCTTTTAAAATGAGTTATGCCTGTCTTCTTCGGCTTAAATAAAACCTCAGTAGTAGTGAGTACTGCTGTGGGACTACACTTTAAAATGTGAGGAGAGGCTCAGGTACATTTGCTAGACACATGCTTTTGAAAGGGCATCACAGACAGTTTAGTAATGTCAAAGGAAAGGACTATGCATTCTATCATGGTTCTTTAGTTTTGGCATATATTGTAAATTTTGGTGTTTCTTGTCTTAACTTTTACATTATGATAAAGAATAGAGGTAGATATCTGAAATCAATAATTCTTTTTGTTCAAGAATCTGGTTCAGTTTACAGAGTATCATGAAAATGCAAAGGGAACTATTTAAAAATTTTTTCATGGTTGGGGGTATAGCTCAGTGGTAGGTCACTTGCCTAGTACCTAAGCCCTTGGTTCAACCCCCAGTGTTTTCATTCAAAATTACTTCTCTGTGTGCATCTAATATTCTTGACAGTATGAATATAAGAAAATACAGGTATAATTCTGCAACTACCATTCAATAGCCTCTTAATTTCAAATTTGATTAAAACAAAATTGGCCTCAATTCACACTAATTGATTTGATAATTTATTTGAAATTAAAGAAATCATTTGATAGTAAAATGTAAGTTTTAGATATATGTCAGAATTTTGGTAATATTGTCTGATTAAAGATTATGTTGACAAATGAATATGTATTTACATATATATCATAGCTAATGAACTCTATCCTAGAACTCGCATTAATTTTGGAGTATCCAAGCTAATCTGTAGCTCCCTACATGACTTACTGAAGATAGGTCAGGATTTAAAGTTCAGAGCATACTCTATGGATAACGACTGGGTCCAGCAGACTGCTACAGGAATCTAGTTCAAAATTTTATTCCCAAGTAGAGCCTCAAAGAGAAAAGGTGCTGAGAATCACAACTATTCATAATGGTCTACTGAATTACAAACTAAATTCATTTTCCAGTAGAGCTTTCATCTACCCTGACCTGGTCTGTCACTGAAAGGATTATCAATCTTTCTGCCTGCTCTTCAGAAAAATGCAGTCAATCATCCCTCAGTGACAAAAATGCCAATAAGATCAATAACAACCTTTATGCTAAATTACAAAAACTTGAGCTAATAGCTATTACATTATACTTCACTTTACCTTTCAAATGGAAAAAAATGTAAGTGAAGCACTTTGGATTTCTTCTTAATAAGGGTGTTACTAATATCCACATAATCTTTAGTGGCAGAATTTTTAAAAAGCATTTGCTTTCTACAATTTAGAACGTTTTATGTCAGTAAGTTCAACTTTCAACTATTCAACCAGATTTTGAAAATTAAACCATAGTACTTTCATTTATACATCATAAATATGCACTTGAAACTTTAAAACCTGGGCCCGGAATTTAGTCAGTGGCACAGCATCTGCCTGGCAAGTGCGAGGTCCTGAGTTCAATTTCTGATATTCCCCTCACCAAAAAAAAAACTTTAAAACTTTAAACTACTGAACTGAAAGATTACAAGTAGGCTAAGAAATCTAAACTTCAAAGACATAAAAATGTGGATCAGAGGAAAGAGCAAAGCAGAGTCAAAAGCAGCAGGATGCAGTTCAAATAGGTCACCCTCAACTTTTAACTTTCCCTAGGAACAAAAAAACAAGCTTAGAAACAGTGTCCAGCCAATCACAAAGCAGACAAACAAGTAACAACTCAACTGCACCAGATACCAAGGAGGGCCAACCTTTAATCTTTTTTTTTTAATTATATAGAAGAGCAGAACACAGCAAGTTATACAACAGGATATACTGTCCCAGGTTAAAAGTAACCGATGAAAATAAAATCTCTTTACTAACTCTTGAGAAAATTTTAATAATGCAGTGATAACTTATTACATCTTTATTATGTCAGATACTATATAGTTATTACTAAAATATATTTTAATAGGAATAAAGAATTTTATGGGAAATTTTCTTTCATGCTGCTGATAGACAATAAGGATATGAATGAGTATAAGAAAAGATTCTTTTTGGACATTTCCTAACACTCAATTTCTAAAATTCATAGGGAGAAAACTTCAACAATGAAATTCTATAGTTCAAATCCAAAAATACAAAATCTGAGTTAAAAATAGCCACACACAAATACAACCTTCAAAACAAATACAGGATCAGGAAAATTTAACAAACAACATGTGTAAATCTATATAATTTTTTGTTAATCTGTACCCTTTGAAAGAAATTTTGAGAGAAACTCAAAGTATATAGATTAAGAAAAAATTATATAGACATAAAGCTTTAAGTAACTCAGATTTTTAGTATAATGTTTGATTTAAAAAGTAAATAAATGCTATAAATCATAGTTTGAGATTTGATAATATAACAGCAAAAACATATTTTGGTTATTCAGTATCAGGCACTGCTTGGCAATTTATATATATATATTTTATCTTATTTAACTCTCATAATATTCCTTTGGGCAGGTGTTATCTACATTTTAGAAAGGTAAGATAGCTAAGGCCAAGTCTACAGACCCTCCAGCAGACCTGAGTAAAGGCAAGTCAAGCATGTCTGACCCCAAAGCATGTTCTTTTTGTTATACTATCACGCTGTCTAACCTCGGCTTAGTTTCTTTTTCATTATGAGTATCCTAGTGATTGAGTCTTCACCACTAAAGAGGTTCTTCTTAGCATTCCTTCCTATTTTTCCTCTATTATTTTCCCTGCAATCTCTTCTGTCTGACTGCTCACCCGACCCTCTGTGAAGACCCAAATCTTTAGAATCCCATTACCCTACAGGTAATCTGGACTAGCTCCTCACTGAACCTGCTACCAAAATGAAAACATTCCATAGCATCTCTCAATATACCTTCTCCCTGGCTACTGCATTCCTTATACATGTTAATTTTATCTGAATTTCATTTATTCCATTTATCTACTTGTTGTTCCCTTTTGAACTTTTATATATTTCTCCCTGATGGTTGAAAATATTCTTCTCAAGTTTTCACTATGTATTGTCATCATTTCCTTCAAAATCATCACTTCTTCAAACTTTTACATAGAAGTTTATATATTTTGTCATGCTGAATGAGAAATAGCTTCTACTACATGGCAGATTATCATGCTAGTATTGTCTCCATCTCCAAAATACCATCCACTACGTTTTAGATACCATTATAAATAATAAACATGGACGTACCTGTGTTGTCTTTAGTTTTAAGGTACAACCACAGAGTATGCACTTTGGCCTCTATTGAAAGTACAGTCTGTTTCAGATGTTCAAGGATTTGAGGAGCATATCTGTGTTTATCTTGCTTTGAAATTATAATTATTAGTATATCACATACATGGAAGGTGTTCATATTTTCATTATACTGCAAGCTTTGCATGGAAAACAGTAAAGAGAAAGCAAGTTTTGAATCTAACAAAAATAATTGAATAAGTAAAATAATCTTTTAATGTAACTAAAAGACAATATTTTAAGAAAAATGGAAAAATGAAAACAGATGGAGAATTAAATAAATAATTACTAAAGTCATTTTCACAGCCTTAAAACATGAGAAAATATTGTAGATTTTTCTTTAGTGTCTTAACATGCTATTGCATACTCAAAAACTGAAAGCATTCAGAGTGATTTTTCTTGATAGAATTAAATTCAATGATCACACACGTGTGTATGTAGACATACATGCCCCTGTATCCCTTGAAATGTTTTCGATACCTTGGAAGATCAGTAATGTTAGCCAAAACAAATGATAACTTTTAATACAGTAGTATCTTGTGATATTGAATTGCTTTTTTTCCATTTTCTTGAGGTACCAGGGATTGAACTCAGGAGCTCTATTACTAAGTTGTATCCCTAGCCTTTTAAAATTTTTTATTATGAGACAGGGTCTTGCTAAATTACTTAGGCTGGCCTCAAACTTGTCCTTTTGGCCCAGCCTGAAGAGAGAAGCTAGGATTACAGGTATGTGCCACCACTGTCTGGATTGACTTTTTAAAATAGTCTCCTAGCCAGGTGTGGTGGTGCACACCTATAATCTCCGAACTCGGGGGACTGAGGCATGAAGATTGTTGTGAGTTTGAGACCAGCCTGGTCTACATGATGAGTTCAAAACCAGCCTGAACTACGTTGACCCTGTTTCAAAAAAAATAATAAGTCATGAACAGAATCTAGTAAACAAGTTTAAGAAAAAAAAAGGTAAATAGAAGCCACAGAATTTATATACCAAAGCATATGTGCTGTACTCAGAGGGAAGCTCTTAGTCTGCATTTCTTCAAGAGAATTATGTGGTATGAAACTACAACAAGCATGTTTATCTTGTTTCTAGGTCCACACTAACTTAAAAGAAGTAGGGAATACTGCCATAGTGATATTGGAGAAAAAAAAGAGATAGTCAAGTATTTAATGATGGGAAGAATCAGAAAAATTCTAAACAGCAGAAATAGAGGGTATACAGCACAGTAGTAGGGGGCCGTTTACTATAAATACTCCCTTGAGCTTTAAGGATCTCTGACAGTGCCAGTCTAGCACAGATTAGGTTAAAAATTGACCCACGTGTTGGACAAAACATCAAAAAAATACTCCTATAGAAATATAACTTAAATTACTGAACCAACAAAGTAATAGAAGTCCTCACAAGCCAAAAATGCCCAGGAGGAGGAGTGAGGCCAGCAGCCATGGACCCTCAGTGGCCTAGGGCAGCATCCACAGAGGAAAGGAAGGACAAAGCCAAGGACCTGGGGAACTGGGAGGCGGACAGGGACCCAGCATGAAGCCAAACCTCAAAGAACTAAATTCTCACTAGGATCATGGACTAGGAAAAACATCCCATTTACAAATGAAGACAGAAAATCTGCCTGTTTTAACTTTTATTCTTGATGGAGAGAGTAAAATGTCTCTTGAATATGCATAAACAATACATATGAGGAGTTGGGGGCTGAATTCCCTAATATCTCCCTTGCCCCATAACAAAAACCAAGGCAGTGATTTAAAGTGGGCTAGTTACATCCTCCAACTCCAGTCAGAAATTAATATAGATTCCTTCTGAAGGACACAATAGAATAGCAGGAAGACTGGGGTGTAGAAGTAGTGCATTTGGCAGAGATCCTTTTACAAAGAAGCCTCATAATACTGTACAAGGCTATTTCCATAAAAAAACAACAACCCCAAGACTTGTCAATACTTATATAGCTGAAGAAATGAAAAAACAAAGGCACTGGAATTGTACAATGGTGCATATGGTAACATGAGGAAGATATTTTTGAACTGTATTTATGAGTTACCTTTAAAAATGTACATTCACAGTACATGTAAAATGTACTAAATCTAAATATGGATTTAGTTTAAATTGCTTACTTGCTAATAGTCTGAAATTCTTTTAGCTTAGTATTACTTTGAAACAGAGATTGTATGTGCAGATGATTTCAGAATCATCCTCTTGGCTTCAGGAAATTATTTACTATGGAAGATCTATAATAATGTAGCAGTAAATAGGGGACTAAAGGAGGAATGACAGCCCTAAATTTTACAAGGAATTTCAAAGACCTACAATTTTAAGCATTATGGACCTCTGCATCCTATAAAAACTTTTCTTAGCCAGTTATGACTAAGGACTCCATTAGGAACAATAGAAACTATGGGTTTAAAGCACAGCAATTTAACTCAAAAGCTGAGTCTCCAGATTAAATACATTTGATTCATGCCAGTTGTACTATTCAGAATAATTTTTATGAGAAGCAGGAATGATTTTGCTTTATTAAATATTTTGCTGAGTATGAATTAAGAAGATGTGAATACTGAATTTCAAAACATTGTCACCTCCTCAACAATCCACTACTTGTTTCCAATGACAAGTAGATTGTCTGTTCTGTTTTTCTTAGGAAGGTTACATACAAATTACTTTCCTATATAAACTTGCATCCAATTACCGTCTATTTTGCTGACCTTTGATCTCTTATAAAGTTCTTAGGTATTGTCAGATTGACAAATAACAGAGGTTCTTTGATATTAAAATAACCAGCCCTCAAAATCTCAGCTGTCCTTTCACCTACTACGAATGGTGAATAAAAACAAAATGGCCTGTTAACTTGGCCATAGTTTTCTCAGAAACGTGTGTCACAGTGGCATGTGTCTATTTCCTTTGATTTTCCACTCCCTAAGCCTGCAATAGCATGAAGAGGATGCCTAGCTCTGAAATCTTCAGAATCTAAGAACTTGACAAAAAAGTCATTGTTAAGAACCCCTGATCCCACAAATCTGGTTTATAGAGATTTGACAACAAATAAGGGAAATAAAAGAGGGAGGAAGGGAGGGAAAGAAGGGAGGAAAAGAGAGAGAGAGTGCATGAGAGGACATTTTCTGCTCCTGGAGAAGCAAGAATACCAGAAAAATGTTCTAGTACTGTGAATTTCCATAAAGGCATGATCAATGCTCTGCAGTCATAGTATTTATGTTAGGGCACAGATTGCTAGTAATAAGTTACTTTCCTTCTATGAAAAGTATGGGGCAGGGGTAGAGGAGTAGCTGGGAAATTTCTTTTTCATGTCTCCCACTACTCTTTTCTCAGCTGCCTAAAATGATTTCACCCATAAGTTTGAGGATGAAATGGGAATAAGTGAAAAACAGCAAGAATAAAAATAAGTAAGACCTGGGTTAGAGCGAAGTATGTCACAAAGGAAAATGTCTGAATTCTCAAAATTTTAGTATCTTGGAAGGAGCAATAAAATCTCATGTTAATTAATGATTATGGTTCTATGTAAGAACGGTGGAACAACATGTAAAATGTATGTAGTTTTATGATCTACAAACCAATTTTACTCAGAGTAGCTTGTACAGTTTCTCACAACAAGCTGTAAGACATAGCTCATCATGCTGGCATTACCCATGCAGAAACCTGCCATATAATGGTAAGTGACAGAACTACAAGTCACATACAGGTCTGTTCTGGCTTCAGGTTCAGTGCCATTTCCTTTGCACTAATCAAAAGTTTAAAAGGCAGTCTAAAATCAAGTCGATAGTAAAAAGACTCAGAAATAGAGAACAACACAAGGCAATGTGTAATTCCGTGTTAGGTTGCATTGCATAAAGTGCAAAATCCAAGAATGAAGAGTCAGTAGGTGGAAGGGAATGGCATGGAGGACAGAAAAAGTGGGAAGAACTCAAGAGCCAGTAAGGAGATTTCCTTAGCTCTAGCAGGGGCTACGGATGACTAAATATGTAATGGAAACCAGAGTTAGTTTAAGGAAATTTAAAGGCCCATGAAAGAGATTGAATACTACAGGGGTCAATAATGAGCCATAAAAGATTTCTGAGTAGTGGTACAAAGTACTATAGGCAGTGACTCTCCATGATGAGCTCCAGGCAAAAGAAATCCACGCACCTCTAAGGAAACAGTAGTGAGACTGACTACCCCTCTTCCAGCCTCTTAATTCCACCAAACTCCGTTATCTACCCACAGGAATCATTCCTGGACTTAAGCATGTGCTCTTCCCTCTAACTAAAGTCTTTCTCATCTAACCCAGGCCAACTCACTTGCAGTCTGAAATTAGAAAGCACAAGCTTGGAGAAGTCTTTGTGCCCTTCCTTGTCTGAATTAGATATCTCCCTTTATAAGTTTCCTGTGCTGCAGCATTTATCTCAGGGCATTGAAATCCCCTGTGGGTTAGCCAGTCTCCCTCATTAGAATGAAAGCTCTCATAGGTAGAAAATGGCCCATCCTTTCCAGCACTGACTCTCTCAATATATAGTGGGTGAATCAGATGAAGTAAGGAGGGGTATATGATCAGGAGACAGAATTAGGGGTTAACTTTCCCTAAGGTTATACGAATAGTTAAGCAAATATACATATATTGGCATGCTAAAATAATGAAAATTGTAGATTGGAAGAGAGCCTCAATCTCATGGAAGGAGACATTTCAAGCCTTCTTTTCCTTTGTCTACCTAAAGCCCTTAAGGAAGGGAAGGGTTGGAGTGGAGTCAGAGCTAAGGTAGAAAGAAGACACACCTTCTTTAAATATGAGGAACATAGGATACAATTTTTTTAAAAATACATTTTGTCTAAAAAGGAGCAACGAATTGAGTAACTGTTATTAAATGACTATCTACAAAGAGCACAGTGTTTTGCAGGAACCCACAAAAGGTATTTCAGAGTATACAAAGGTGAATCACGATTCTGGCTCTAATGATCCTTATAATCCAATAAAGAATCACATAAAGCAGAATTATGTTAACATAACTCTAACAAACAGTGCTATGGATCCACAAGAAGGGAAACAGTCGAAGGGTTATAAAACATGTTTCAAGCAGGGAAATGAGGTGATTGAGCTGTGAGTGTAGAAGATTATAAGAAATCTCTAGGATGGTCTGAGTTGTAGAAAGAAGCTAACGACAGAACGACAGGTAGACTTTCAGTTACAGACAATGCAATGGTCTAATTAAGTGGAATTGAGGTATAAACTAGAATGATGTGGGTGGAACGGAATGAAGGAAACATATTGTATTGGGTGATATACTATGTACCCCCAAGTCCTCATATACTTTTGATGGGACTAAGTCTGGTGCTTACTTGTGATAGATTTGTTGTCTAGCGCCAGGATTGATGTGAGTGCTGCACCCGCCCAGGGGTGGAGCTGAGATACAGGGTAAGGGAAGGCGGGTCTTCCTCTTGCTCGCTTCCACCTGCTTCCACCCTCTCGCACGTGCGCTCTTGCTCTCTCGCCAACGCCTTGCTGCTTGCAGCCACCATGAATGGTTGCCCCACTACCCCACGCTGTCTTGGAGCCAACTAAGCACAGACTGAAACTCCCGAGAAACTGTAAGACATAAACCTTTCCTTCCCTAATTTTGGGCGTCAGGTATTTTGTCTCAGCAATGCGTGAAAAGTAGCCAAGACACATATTCAGCAAATTCAGGTAGATTCCTCAAAATTGACTATTAATTAGAAGTAGAACCAGGAATGGTGGCAGCATTTGGGAGGCTGAGGCAGGAGGACCACCATGAGTTCAAGGTCAGCCTGGGCTATATAGTGAGTTCAAGACCAGCCTGAACTACAGTGAGAACCTGTCTCAAAGAACAAATAACAACATAAGAATAATAATTGAAGTAGAAAATATATTTCCTAAGAAGCCTTTTGCCTCTTTCCATTTTATATTTAAAACAAATATAAGGCAAATGGGGCATTGTCAAAAGTTGGGTTTTTTGTTTTTAATTTTTGGTCTTTTTGAGACAGGGTCTTGTTATGCAGTTCAGGCTGGCCTTAACCTCACTTTGCAGCCCAGGCTGGTCTTGAACTTGCAACAATCCTCCTGCCTCAGCCTCCCAAGTGCTGGGATTATAGGAGTGTGCCACCATGCCTGGCTTTAAAATGGTTTTGATGGAAGTGTTTCCATAATCTCCCTATGCAATTATCTTCAGAGATTGGGGCAGCACAATTAAATGGAAAGAATCTGAACTTAAAATGAAATATCTGGGTTCCAACCCCAGCACATTATTTTATCTCCTCATCCTTAGATCTTTTCATTTGTAACATGGGAGCAGTAGTAGTTCATAAGGTGGTTCTAAGAACAGAGTCTGATATGAAAACTGATAGAAACAAGTAAGAAATCAGTATTACTATATCACAGTTTCAATATTTTGGCATCTTCATATTATCAGATTGCCCTCTGAATAAATATTTTTAATATTAAGAATGAGAATTTATTTAATACTGCTTCTTATAACTGATTCTGGCTGAGTTTCTGTGAAGCAAGAAGATGACAATCAGATGGACTATATACTATTATTCATTTATAAAGAAGCAGAAGCAAAGTACAGGGTAATAGCTAGAAATATTAGTTTTAGAGTATAGCAACCCAGGTTCCAAGGCAAAGTAAAATCCCTCTTAGGCTTAATGTCCTGAGCTGCACAATTGGAATGATATTGCAGTGGTCTCAGAGAATCACAGGATTACATGAACCATGAACTCATGCACAGTGTCATTAATAGTAACAGGTTAGTAAATATTATCCACAGTAAGAGTTATAGCACAGTGAACCAGCAGTCCCATCTTATTCAGAATATAAGTGGCAAAAAACTGTTTAGCACAGCATTTGTGAAATACCACAGTTTTACTCTGATGTTCTTGGTTTGAATACTATATAAGATAAAAACTATTAGGTACTAATATTCTTTTTTAAATTTGATATTTATAATGGTATATGACGTTTTCTATTTATACTGTAATATTTACTAAGTGTCTGTATATAGTGTGAAGCACAAGCTAGCCTCACTGATTTTGCATGGTGATAGAACCTTCTGTTTTCTGGAGACAGGGTTTCATCATGAGTCCAGATCAGCCAAGAACTGGCTACGCCCAGGCTGGCCTTGAACTCACAATCCTCCTGCCTCAGGTTAGGATTACAGGTGTGTACATTTCAAATCTGTATTTTATAAATGAAACTACTGGAGCCTATAATTTAGTTTCTGTATTTTAATAACAAAATATTATAACCTACATTTTTAAAAAACAGTATCTAATGATTCTTTGACTATCTTTTATTACTGATACATTTCCAGGAAAATCTGTGGTCAACAGGCTAGTTCTTCCTGGGCTAATAAAAAACACAAATCTTTAGCCAAACTCATTACTACTCCAAATAAAGACTATTAACCAGCCTTCCTGGATACTAGATGTGACCAAGTTACTAAGTTTTTGCTAATGAGATATAAAAGGAAATGGAGTGTGCATAGTAAATGTTACTGACATAGGAAAACATATGCTGATTCTCTCAGTAAAGTTTTCCTCTGTCTGAAATAAGGATGTGATGGCTAGAGCTGGAACCCTATTTTGATATACTATAAAATACACTATACTAAGTGATGAAGACAATCTTTCCCTCCCCAATGAGCCATAAGTCTGAAAAAACAAGTTACCTCGTTCATGAACCATGCTATTTAAGACTTGATGATGCATCAATATTGCACTACTATTCTCTATAAAAATGTATTTTCAATCAAAATCTTAGCTTAAATGTTGTCCAGCAAGATTTTAAAAATCTTATTTTTTTTTCTGATGCTTTTAAATTGGATTTAGGGCCCAGAAGAAGTACATTCTTATTTCATGTAGTAAACATTATTAGCCCCTAGAGACCATAAATCTCTACTACAATAGCATTGTGTAGCAATAGTTACGACAAAATTCATAGGGATGACTCTAAAGTCTTCCAAGATAGTAAGATCCCTTAAACAATGCGATTATATTCTGCATCTAGTCTACATGCAATGGAATAATCACAGAATCTCAGAGATAAAGTAATTATAAAATAAACTGGGTGAAACTGCAATCGGAATTTGGAGGTGCTAAGTACTCACAACATTCGTTTTATAGATAAAGTGAGAACCAAAGATATAATACATAGTTTTAATATTGCTATATGTGTCATACATTGTTTAGAAAGTTGGATGACTGTGGTAAAATTAGGACTGGCTTTAGAATTTGCTAGAGTAAACAGCTGCTTGTTTGGCATAATTTCAGAAATACTATTAGTAAAACAAAACAAAACAAATGAAAAATCATAAAAGCTTGTCACCCAGATTCTTCCTCGGGGATGAAAATGATAAAATGATAGCTAGTCATCTTTCCTTTATATATTCAGTCGAAGTTCAATAATGCCTACAATTCTGCAAACAGATTAATTTCATTATCTTTCGTTTAAGAACAAATCTTTTATAAGAGAGAAAACTTGTTGCTATGGTTCAGATGGGATTTCTCTCTGAAAGGTTAATATGCTTGGTCCCAGTGTGGCAATGTGGTGCATACTTCAGGGGGTGGGGCCTACTGAAGGTGATGAGGTCATGGGGAGGGCTCCACCCACAAGTGGGTTAATACTGTCTGGCAAGAGTTGCTCAAATCTCCTGTGACTGGATTAGTTCTTGAGAGCAGTTTGTTAAAAATAAGACCATTCCATGCTTTCGCCCCTTCCGCAACTGCTGGTTCACATGCTGCCTCTCTGTAACCAAGAGCCTCATAAATTACCAGGATGCCCCAGTCAGAATCATGAGTTAAGTAAATCTCTATAAATTACCCAGCCATAGGTATATTGTTACAGAAATACAAAATGGATTACAATACTAATTCAACTATATAATGAATTCAAACCTCAGGTAGGTATGACATATCAAAATGACATACACACAATTAACCTTGAAAATCACTTTCAGAAGATACTTTGCTGAAGAACAAACCACTTTTTAGTAAGTCCAAAGCAGACATTTCATCCTGAAGCACTAGAACACTTGATTTTATTTGCTTCATCACTACTTCAAGTTACTGGTTTTGTTTAGGAGCCTCATATAAAAAAGGACAACTCCTTAAAACACCTCAGTTACCCTCAAGAAAATGAAATGCTCACTTTATGAGAAGCAAGTGGAAACTTAGACTAAAGGGAATACAGCAGACTTCAGTTTCTCATTTCAAAGTCACTTAAGTGCAAATGCTGAGTTGGACATGAAACAGAATTGTCTATAGTATTTATATTAAAAATATTTTCAGCCCCCCAAAGATTTTTGACCAGCAAAAATAGCTAAATCTGTATCAGTTAAATGCATGAATGATATAAATTTCATATAGGAATTAGCTGCTTTCCTAAAAGCAGATTTGGAGAAGGAAAGGCAACAACAATGGGCTCAGCTGAGCCTACTGAAAGCAAGGAAGAGATTCCTCTGGGGGTGGAAGACATTCATAGCTAAAGATAAATTTTGCTTGCTTCATACATTTTTCTAGACTATAGATTCTATATGCTCCATAAAAACTGTCAAGTCATAATACTTATTAAACATGCTTACACATGACAAATAACAAAGATTTGTCCTTGATTTCCCTTTAATTTTGCAAGTACTACTAATGTTAAAATGTCACCATTATACTTTACTATTTTCAACCCAAGATGAAGTCCAATTCAAAGTAACTGGAGGCAATAACATCAAATCTGCAAATCACAGAGGTGTCTTGTGACTTTTCTTGAGTACTGCCAGGAAGCACTAGCTATCTTTATCTTGATAAGCATGACCAAAGAATCTCAAATAGAAGAGTTATAGCCCATCACTACTAATAAAAATGCTACATCTCCAAACTGCATAAAGATAATTTATGCAATTTACAGATTCTAAACTTGTTGACCCAAATAGCAAAATGATTTGCTAAAAATCAGAACAAGTACTTTCATATTTCATAAATTAACAAACTAAGTTCCTATTAAGAGTTCTTTTGGCTGCCAGCTCATTTTTTCAAAGACTGTTGATTTTTCCTTTTTTCCTAATGCAGCCTTGTTCATGTAGAAGATAAAGTGAATCATTGTGGCTGCAAATCTAAAAGAAGCAGGGATGAAGGGAGAAAACACAGATAAAGAAGGTTATTTCATGGCCATACCTGTGACTGGGATTTCCCAAATGTATATGTACCAGCAGTCAAATGGAGGACTGGGACAGAATGTGGGGAGCTCACCTAGGAACCACAAGAGGGGAAACAACTAACTAGAAACACATGACCTATTGGTGCTAAATATTATTTCTAGCAAGAAAATTCCAGTTATGGGATTAGATATTATTATTTGAATTGCTAATCTTCAACTGTAGCATTAACAAAAGTTATTTAAATTATGGTATCAAAAACAACTCTTCCCTGCCAGCCAGGGAAAAACAGCAAGGAAGCCATGCAGACCCTGTGTACTGGGGGTGGCCCTGCTGGTCAACGAGAACCAGCAAGGAAGCCATGCAGCCCTGTGTGTTGGTGGCAGCCCTGCTGGTGGCGGCCCTGCTAGCAGTGGCCCTGCTGGCCAGGGAGAACCAGCAAGGAAGCCGACTGCCCCCCTCCCCCAGCCACCCCATAAGCAACCAGACGCTGAGCAGGCAGAGATGATAATAACTGAAGTAAGGAAGCAACCTGACATTTGTGTTGTTTGATTGACTGTGCAAACCTAGGGCCAGTAGTCTGAACAACTATTTAAAGGATAACAATATGTAATATAGTAATGATTGTGAATTTCCTACTGTCCTATCACTATTTTGTTTTGTTTCATTTTACTGTTCTGTTTTATCACCTTTAAAATAAAAAAAAGAACTCTCCTTTCTTTCACAAAAGAAATAAGTTAGTTAGGTCCCTCATGATATTCCTTTTTATTATGCTTAAATACATTTTTTTGAATTAATAAGGCACAGAAGTATTAGACTAACAATTGCATAGTGGGAACAGACAAAGGATGAAAAGTTGCATACAATATTCAGGCTTTTCATTTATCTGTCAACTTAGCTGTTAAATATGGAAAAAAGAAAGACTAGAGATGTGGTAGAGTGATTGCCTCGTATGTGCAAGGTCCTGGGTCCAGTCCCCAGTGTCACCCCCACAAAGGGAAAAATGTAAATGTTATTATTTTAGTTCTGCCATTCTCATTCTCTATGTAAACATTTGTCCAAAGACTCTTGGGACAACTCCAGATAATGACATCAGGTGTTTTGCTACAAAGATTAAATTAAAACAGGAGTCATTAGTATCACTTCAATTTTATTTTAACTTCTCAAAAACAAATGAATTCTTAACCATCTAAGTAACAAACTAGTATTACTTTTAAAATAATATATCCTCAACTTACAAAGTGTGCATCATTTTAAATTGAAAAATAAAAACAGCAGACAATCCTTTGGTCCTTCTCTAAGAACTTAGTAAATCTGCCAAACTCACTTATACAAATACTTGTTTAACTATTAAGCCAAATAAGGGATCTTGAGGGCAATGAATAAAGGACATACATTTCCAGGACTCACATAAGGAACCAAAATTTAGTTAAAAATTTCACAAATCATAGGAAACAACAGGGCCCATATTCAATATGTGAATAATATCAAGTATTTTAATCATGCAGCAATGATGGTTCAGAATTGCTTAATTCAAAATCCCAAATCTGGGTGTGGTGACACATGCCTGTAATCCCAGCACTCAGGAGGGTCACTGTAAGTTTGAGGCCAGCTTGGGCTACACAGTGAGTTTAGGCCAACCTAAACTACATAGTGAGATTATGTCTCAAAAAAAAAAAAAAAAAATCCAGGAATCTCTTCTTCTTAAACCATGTCTTAATTTTTTAAATATTAAATTTTGTCACAAAATACTTCAATATAGCATTGAAAATCTTTTAGATAATAATAAGAAAAAGGTAATACACTTTGAATATAAATTATTCAATCTAGTAGATAATTTTCTAAGCACATAATTTACTTATACTCAAGAACTTATGCAAACTATTTAGAATAATGATGAATGTGTAGAAACTTAGTTAGAAACATAAATATTTCAAGCTTTGTGCACAGTACCACCAAAAAATGGGAAGATTTCTGGTACATATGATACATTTTATTAAGCACGCATATATAGTAAAAAGAAAATCTACCAAAGTATTTGGTGTAATTTGCCTGTGCCTTTCCACCACAAACACTGAAATAATACAGATATAAACTAGTACCCACTTTAAAAAGGGTTTTTTCCTAGCAATATTTTAGATAAACTATTATAGAAAAGAAATATAAAAGCCTGTTGTCTTTAGCCAAAGGACATGTAGAGGAACGACCTAGTAAGACAATACTTTTAGAGGATAACCACTCTACTGAGGATAAATACCACCAACACTGCAATAACAAAAACAAAAACAAAAACAACTGTAGCCCTACCCACACCGATACCAACAAATGCTAAGAGGGAAGCCTAGACTTCTACCCTTGCTAGGATAGATAACCAAGAACTCCAGCCCCCTGCCAAGTGGTGTCAGAGAACGCTAAGGACCATTCTGGACAGTAACACTCTCCACTCCCCATCACTGCTAGTGGAGGAGACCACACGGGAAGTCTGCACTTCTGTTTACACCTAGAAGTAATACAGGTCCCCCACGTTCCCTGCCTGGGTAGTGTCAAGGAAGCCTAAGGGAAGAATGGACTTTCAACAGTGCCCCATGGTAATGAGCCACCACCCTGTGACATCATGAGAGCAGTAGAAAGGTATTCCAGACGAGGAGGTATCACTGGACTCCTACTGGAGAACTGAAACTTGCACCCCTGCCCAGAAGTGACAAACTTTCTCCCAGCCTTGAAGGTCAAGTGGGAACTTGAATTTCTACCTCTAGCTGGCAGTAACAAGGAACTTCTTTTGTGTGTGGTAATAGGGACTAAAACCAGGGCCTTCACACTGCATGATATCCCATGCCCCTAGCCAACCCCCTTTTTAAAATTTTGAGACTGGGTCTCACTAAGTTAGTAAGTTTTCCAGGCTGGGCTCAAACTTCCAGTGATCCTTCTGTCTCAGTTGCTGCCATTATAGGTGTATGCCACTATGCCTAGTTCGGTGCCCACTTTTTCCCTTGCTGAAGAGGTCTCAGAGAAAAGCCAACTAAGACAGAATATGTAAATAAGATGTAGGCTTTCATAGGGTAATACTCAAAATGTACAGGTATCAATTGAAAATTACTCATTGTATTAAGAACCAGGAAGATTTTATGTTAGAATAAAAAGATGTTTATGCTGACATGAGATGTTAGAATTGTTTTAAAGTAGCCATCATAAAAATTCTTCAGTAAGAATTTTCATTTTTTTCTCAAGCTTCATTTATACTTGAAACAAATGAAAAACATATAGAGGGCCAGGAGCTTGGCTCAGTGGCTTAAGCACCTGTCTGGTAGGTGCGAGGCCGTGAGTTCAATCCTGGTGCCACAAAAAAAAAAAAAAGAAAAGAAAAGAAAAGAAAAAGAAACATATAGAGAGGCCTGGAGTATAGTTCCATGACAGAGTTCTTGTCTAGTACCTGTAAGGCCCTTGGTTCAATCTCCAGCCTCACAAATTAAATAACTTTTCACATGAAAAATGTAGTATCAGCAAAGAAACAGAAGATATGAAAAAGAACCAGATGGACATTTTGGAACTGAAAAATATAATAAAATACAAAAGTAAATGGATGGTTTCAACAGCAAAATGAAATAATCAAGTGAACTGAAAGATAAAACAAGAATTGTCTTCTCTGAACAACAGAAAGAAAAATACACATACACACACAAATGAACAAAATCCCAGTAACATGTGGGACTCTAACAAAAACCTAATATTTATGTAATGAGAGCTCTAGTACAGCAGAAAGATGCCAAAGCTAAAGAAGTATTTAAAGAAATAAAAGCTGAACCTTTATCAAACTTGGCAAAAGACACTCCCATAAATTGAAGAAACTGAGTGAACCCCAACACAGGATAAACTCAACACAAAAACACATAATACGCACTTCTGAAAAATAAAGAGAAAAAGACTTGAAAGCAGCAAAAGAGAAGTGACAAGAGAGAAGCAATGTGAAAGACAGCAGATTGCTCATAGAAGCCAGAGAGGCCTAAAGGAAGTTATACAACATTTTTCAAGTGCTAAAGAAAACAACTGTCAACCAGAATTCTATGTCCATTGAAAATCTCCTTCAAGAATGAAGGAAGTAATCAAGACAGTCTCAGATGAAGGAGAAAATAAAGATGATTAGTCACCAGCAGACCAACCCCCCAAAAATGGTGGATGAAATTCTTAAACAGTAAGGAAACAATAAAAGAAAGAGACTTGAAACATTAGGAAAGAATGAAGAACACAGTAAGCAAAAAAAAAAAAAAAAAAAAAAAAAAAAAAAAAAAAAAAAAAAAAAAAAAAATTAAGGGCCGGGAATTTAGCTCAGTGGCCAGGTATGAGGTTGTGAGTTCAATCCCTGGTACAAAAAAAAAAAAAAAAAACAACCCACAAAAACAATTAAATTAAATTAATAGGCTATCTCTTCTTGTGTTTTCTAACTTGTTTGATGGTTGAAGCAAAAATAGTGTAACTATCTGATGTGGCACTAAAATAATATAAGGAAAATATTTAAAATAATAAATGGGTGAAAAAATAATAAATGGATGAAAGAAAAAGGACATAGCAGGATGTAAAGTTTTCATACTTTTGCAAACTAATAAAATTGTGATACTGGCATACTATGATAAGTTAGGTATACATAATGTAATACCTGGTGCAAACACTAGAAAATCTATACAGGGAGGCACTCTTTAAAAAACTGTAAGTACATAAAAATGGAACTCTAGAAGAAGTTCAAGTTACCCACAAAGAGGTAGTGAAACTAAAACAATAATGAAAAAGGAACAATAAAGTAGAATAAATGGCAGATGTCAGCCCTAACATACCAATAACTATATTAAATGTAAATGATGTAACACCAATTAGAAGACAGACATAGGTAGCATGGATTTTAAAAACTGCCCAACTACAGGCTATCTATAAGACATCTGAAATACAACCATATGTGTAGGTTGAAAGTTAACAAAAATAGCTATCATGTAAACAATTAAAATAAAGCAAGGACTTTTTGGTAACACAACAATATGAATATTCTTAATGTCACTAAACTGTAAAAGTGGTTAAGATGCTGTATTAACTTGTCAGCATTATAACAAAATATATGAGGTAATCAATGTATAAAGAGAAAAGGTTTATTTTGGCACATGGTTCTGAGCATCCTAGTCCATGATCAAGTGGCTCCATTGTTTTGGACCTCTGATGAGGCAGCACATCATGGTGGGAGCACGCGACAAGGCAAGCTACTTACCTCATGAGCCAGGAGGTGAAAGAAAGAATGGGCTGGGGTCCCACAATTCCATGAGAGGGTATGTCCTCAAAGACCTAAGGACCTCCTACCAGGCCCCACTTCCCAAGGATTCTGCTATTTCCCAACAGCACCTCCCTGGGGAATCAATCCTTTATCACATGGGCCTTTAGGGGACATTTAAGATTCCAGATATGGCAGATGGTACATTTCATATTACGCATATTTTACCACATAATGTTTTAAAAAGTAGGAATGATTGCATTAATATCAAATAAAGTAGACTTTAGAACAAAGAAAATTACCAAAGACAGAGAGGGGTATTTTTTATATCATAATAAAAAGGCCAATCATCTAGGTGATGAAGCAGTCCCAAATGTGGATGCATTAAACATAGCTTTTCATAAATTAAAAGAGAAACACAAGTCCACAACTATAGCCAGAAATTTAAGCATGCCTCTCTTGACAACTGAGAGAAAAACTAGAAAGAAAATCAGTAGATGTAGAACAAAAAAACCATGAAACAACAGAATCTAATCAACATTTGTAGAACATTTTATTTAACAATAGAAAATACACACTCTTTTAACATGTTCAGGGAATATATACCAAAATATGTTAAATCATGGACATAAAACAAACCTGAATTTTCCTCCCCTCTACTCCTGCCCTTTTGCTCCCCTTCCATTCAATTCATTTCCATATTGAATCCAGGGTCTTGCTCATGTTAAGTTCTACCACTGAGTTATATCCCCAGGTCCTGAACATTTTTAAAGGAACTAAACTCATACAAAGTATACCTGCTGATCACAATAAAACCAAACTAGAAATAAATCATAGAAAGGTAACAGGAAAATGGAAACTTGGATACATTTGGAAATTAAATACATTTATAAATAATTTATGAGTAAAGGAAGAAGTATCAAAGGAAATTTTCAAAATACAATAAACTCAATGAATATGAAAATACACCAAACTTGTGGAACACAACTAAAGCAGAAGAAAATTTATACTAACTCTTTATGTTACATGTAAGGAAAGATAAAAATTTCAGATAAATAAGCCAAGTTTCTACTTTAAGAGCCTAGAGAAAGGGCATTACAAGTAAGCAAAAGAAGGAAGCAAAAGGAAGGAAATAATTAAGACCAGAAATCAATGAAACTGAAAACAGAAAACAAAATAGAAAAAAATCAGTGAAACAAAGTCCTGGTTCTTTGAAAAGAAAAAATAAAATAAAATCTTAGCAAGACTTATATAGAAGAAAAAGAAAAGACAAATTAACAATATCAGTAATGAAAGAAGGTTATTACTAAATAACCTGCAGGGATTAAGGCAAACTTGTGAACTCTATATTCATAAATTTGAAAATTTAGATGAAATCAGTCAATTCTCAATCTAATTTACCCTGGGGACCAACGCTTTAACACAAGAGCCCTCCCTCCCTTTTAATATGCTTGCAATGCTCATGTTAAGAGTGAGAATCTGCAGTTTCATTTTACTTTAATAAGAACCATCAGCCGTGAGCAGGCAGTAGCCAAGGCCAGCATCTCCCACAGGGGCCACCCTTCAATCAGGTGAGGCAGATGAAAGCTTGGATCTATGAGGAAGGCTGCGCCCAGCCACACAACCCTTGCAAAGGGTCTGAGAGGAGGAGCCCTTCAGGACTGGGCTTCGGCAGCAAATGTACAGCCATCTGGACAACCCCTTCCTGGGTTGTACATGTCTTTCCCTAACAAAACTGGGGAAGGATCATCGAGGACTGGTTACTGTAAAGCCAAGGGGAGTGTGGAAGTGGGCAAGGAGTGTGAAGCCCTCCCTGCCCTTGAATGCACTGTGATCTTCCTGCAAAAGCCCCAGGGAGGCTTGTGCCAGGAGGAAGCTCTGGATCTGCCACTGGTCAAGTCACCAGGGCAGTCACTTAGTCTTCTGCTGTCTCAGTTTGCACTCCTGTAGCAACAGGTCATTTGAATGCAACTATAATAAAAATTTAATTTATGATTCTTTTTAAAACTCCCCCAAAGTAAATGTCCAAGTTTCAGTGATTTCACTGACCAATTTTATGAAAACTTTAAGAGGAACTAACATCAATTTTATTTTTCAGAAAATAAAAGGTAAGACTTCCCAATTCATTTTATGAAGCTAGTATTAGCCTAATACCAAAACCAGACAAAAACAGTAGTAGAAAAGATAGTCTTTATGAGTTCGGATATAAAAATCCTAAACAAAATATCCTAAAACAGAATTCAGCAATATATAATAAGCATTATGCACCATATTAGTAGGGATGTATTCAAAGTAGACCGCAACTGTTTTTCTTTTTCTTTCTTTCTTTCTTTCTTTTTTTTTTTTTTTTTTCATTTTCTTTTAAGACCCAGGAATTGCATTCAGGGCTTTCACAAGGTCTCATTAAATTCCCCAGGCTGGGCTAGAAATTGGGACCCTCCTGCCTGAGACACCAGAGTGCTGGGATTATAGGGGTGTACTATTATGCCCACCTTAGCACTAAAGTTTCAAACAATGTATCTACAAAAATGTGCAAGCAGATGTTCCCTCACAGCTCCAAAATTACAACAAAGACTTATGCAATCCTTAGCCAAGGTCTCAGCCGATGGGCAAACCTTATTTTCCACTCTAACCACAGGACTTTGCAAGAGAAAAACAGGGAACTATTAAAATACATATTGGTGCCAACAAATATGAAATCAACACATCACTAGCCTCCCTTCATTTCCAGACCCACTTTCCAGTTTTTAGATCCTGGTTTAGCATAGGAAGGGAACACATACAGCCTAGTTGTGGCCCTCAAACTGTATACTTTCACAAAAATAATATTATAAATGGTAGTTATGCTAAAAATGGTTCAATCAGTTGTATTTTTCAAGTAAGAAGGTTTTTTTTAGCTGATCCCTTAAGCTAATCACCAAGTATCGATACAGCTTACATAAAGAAATAAAACAAAGGCCGGGAGTTTGGCTCAGTGGCTTAAGTGCCTGCCTAGCAGGTGCGAGGTTGTGAGTTCAATCCCCAGTACTGAAAAAAAAAAAAAAAAAGAAAGAAAAAAAAACAAGTCCTAGACAAGTGATTTGTAAATTGACTTCTGAAGCAAAAGAGAAATATTAAAAAAGCAGAAGAACTCATTTCAGAGGTCCGTTTTTCACAATGGTTTAAAATTTCTTTTTGATCAGTAGCTTTAAAATTAGTTTTATAAAACCGCAAGGTTCCATGTAGTTTCAAAGAGGATCAAAATATTTTATTAGAAAAGTTTTTGAAATTTTTGTTTATTGAATACTGGGACTGAGTCTGACTATAATGGTACTTCTCTAGTGAAGTTATAACAAATAATTTGATTATTATTAACCTAAAAAGAATTGGAC
Organism: Dasyprocta punctata; assembly: GCA_004363535.1. NCBI lineage: Eukaryota > Metazoa > Chordata > Mammalia > Rodentia > Dasyproctidae > Dasyprocta > Dasyprocta punctata. The sequence continues at coordinate 11,420 of RJWM01009815.1, read as the reverse complement.
AAGCTGCAACATTGTAAATTAATGAGTAACACTACCTGAATTGACTCTTTGAAAGAGAAAATGTAATCACTTAAGGAATGTTTAAACTAGGTCCTTCCTTATCACCTTTACACTTGTTATTAATTTTAAGATAAAGTTCTAAGGTATGAAGAACATTAAAAAGTTTGTAGAACTCCAAGAAGTTTTGGAATCATAATTACTAGTTTCTGTAACTAACACAAGATAAAAATGATAAATCATTAATGTGACATTATTTTAGAGATTGGGTACTTTGTAAGAAAAACAGAAATTTATTTCTCACTGTTTGGGAGGCTAAGGTTTTGCTTCTTCGGTGCCATGTAATGAACAGCTTTCTTCTGCCATACTCTTCTACTATGCCATTTCTGCCTTGGAGCTGCCCACCATGAACTGAACCTACTGACACCATGAAGCAAATAAACCTCTCCTCCTTTAAATTGCCAGTGTTAAAAGAAAATAAATAAATAAATAAATTGCCAGTGTTCGGTATTCTGTCCACCAAAGGGAAAGTGACTAATACAAAGGAGACAGATACCAATTAACCAATCAACAAATCGACTTAAAATCAACTGTGGTAAGTTGTAAATGTTAGGAATAAGGGGTATGTTGTCATATGTCACTATACACAAGGTGTTGGTGTCTTTGCTACTTTTCTCATTGCTGAGACGAAATACCCAATACCCAAAGTTAAAAGTTTACTTAGCTCACAGTTTTCAGAGGTTTACGTCCATAATTGGCTTGCGTCAAGGCAGGGTAACACATGGTAGACAGGCAACAGTTCATGGCAGCACAAGACAGCAAAAGCAACAAGCAACAGACAGAGATGGAGGGAGAGGACAGAGAGAGATGGAGGGGGAGGGAGAGAGAAGTCTTTTTCTGTTACTTTTATTTTACACAGACTTCTGAGATTTGGGTGGTGCCAATCTAATCAGTGTACTGATTCAGCAATCACCCAGCCTTAATCTCAGCACTCTTAATCTCAGCATTGTACTATGAATGAGTCACAGACTCTAGATTCAGCTACCTCTGCCCTCCATGACTATGCGAGGTTTTGGGGGGACATCTAGACACAAGCCATAACATTCCACCCCAAAGACTCATGCACATTCCTTTATGCAAAAGGCATTTAGTCCATCTCCAAGAGTTGCCAAAGTCCTAACAGTTTTAGCATTGCTGAAAAGTCTAAGTCCCAAGTCTCCTCTGAGATTTAAGGCAAATTCTTAGCTGTGAGCCCCTGTACAAATGAAAAGGAAGTTAAGCACTTCTAACATTCAATGGCACAAAGATAGACATCTCTATTCCAAAAGATACAAATAAGGTGGATATAAAAGACTGGGACCAAAGCAAGATCAAAATTCTGTAGGACAAGTTCTATAGTTTCATGCCCGGCATCTAGGGCAATCTGTGGCAAGATGTGAACTCCAAATGGCTTGGGTGGCTCTGCCCCTATAGTACTTCTGGTTGTTACAGCTCCCATGGCTCCTCTCTTATGCCATCTCTGCTCTGTCCTTGTAATTTTCCTCAGATGATTCACATTCCTGCCTTTTTCAACCTTCTGAGGTCTCCAGTACACCTTCAGCTTCACACTTACAGCTTTACACACTGCCCTCTCAGGACACATTAACTGGCCTCTCAGGACATCTTCCAAAATCTGGTAAGAAACCTTCCTGACCCCACAACTCTTGCATTCTGCATGTACCTAAAATCTGCACCATGTTGAGGATGCCAAGTTCTGCTGCCAGGTCGGGCAGTAGTCAGGCTTCCTTTTCTCTTGGCTCTAGGGGATAAGTGCCTATGAACCAAATTCCAAGGAACAACTTCTCTAGGCTGCTGCCATTCTGGAACATGGTCCTCTGGAACTCTCTTCTCAAAGCAAAGCCTTTCACCTTTGCAACACTGAGGCTGCAAAGGCTGGTGTGCTGCTGGTTCTTGTGATGTCCTCAGGCTATCTTTTCTGTTGTCTTCTGAAATACTTAGGACTGCATAAGGCGTTGGGGGGACATCTTGACCCAATCCATAGTAGCACGTGAATCCCTCCTGTTTCTCTGTGTGTCCAAATGTCCACTTCTTCTAAGTACACCAGTCACACTAGACTCCAAGTACCCCAACAACCACAGTTGAATTTAATTACCTATTTAAAGTTGCTGTCTCCTTATGGAGTCATATTTTGGGCTCGAATTACCCCATAACACCTCCCAATCTTTTCTCACTTGATGGCGATTGTTTAACCCAGTTATTAAAAAAATAGGAACTAATTCTGTCTTCTCACTCACTCCACACATCATCCATTAGGCTGTGAAATAATTAAGACCAGAAATCAATGAAACTGAAAACAGAAAACAAAATAGAAAAAAATCAGTGAAACAAAGTCCTGATTTTTTGAAAAGAAAAAATAAAATAAAATTTTAGCAAGACTTATATCGAAGAAAAAGAAAAGACAAGTTAACAGTATAAGAGATGAAAGAAGATTATTACTAAATAACCTGCAGGGATCAAAGCAAACTTGTGAACTCTCTATATTTATAAATTTGAAAACTCTTAGCTGTGAACTCCCATACAAATGAAAAGAAAGTTAAATACTTCCAACATTCAGTGGCACAAAATAGACATTTCCATTCCAAAAGGCACAAACATGGGAATACAAAGGAATGGGACCAAAGCAAGTCCAAACTCTAGCAAGGCAAACATTAAGTCCTTTAGTTCCATGAGCAGCAACCAAGACAATCTGTGGTAACATGTGAATTCCAAAGGGATTGGGTGGTTCCTAGATGCCCCCCATGATTGCATGAGGTTTTGGGTGAGACATCTAGACACAAACCATGACAGCTGGCATAGGGATTGGGTGGTTCCTAGATGCCCCCCATGATTGTATGAGGTTTTGGGTGGGACATCTAGACACAAACCATGACAGCTGGCATAGATAAGTAATAGTGTTCACACAGTCAGGAAGGTAGTTTGGAAATAACTTTATCTAACATTTATTAATTACATTAGTTAATATCACTCAGGTCCTATGTTGGGTACTTTACATGGTTTATCTCATTTTTTCACTTAATAATTATACTATCTTTTTTTTTTTTTTTTTTTTTTGGTACCAGTAGTTGAACTCAGGACCTTGCACTTGCCAGGCTGGTGCTTATGCTGCTAAGCTATATCCCCAGCTAATTATACTATCTTATACATAAGAATTATTTTCCCTCATTCTACAGATAAATTGAGACTCTGAGAGAAATCAAATAACTTAAGATTATACAGCCAGTAAATAATGAACTGGGATGGGAAAATAGACAGTAAAACAGCAGAGCTCTTTATGCTGCATGTCCAACTATCCTGCATAATCAACTTTTATACTAGGACATAAAAATAGATGTTAAAAAGGCATGAGGTAGGGAATGCAAAGAAAGAACACTCCATATAGATTGAGAAGCATGAAAAAGTCTCCAGGATAGGAGAAATAACAATGAATTACAGAGGAAACAAAGCATAGCCAGTGAACTGAGTAAGAATACAAAAAGGAAGGGGAAACATGCTTTTTGTATTCTTACTGGAAGAACATGCTTTTTGTATTTTTACGGTTGACACTGGAAGATAAGGCCTGGATTAGTGAAAGTTTTCATGGGCCACACTAAAGATGTTGTGTTCCTAAATGTAATGAGAAGACAGAAGATGCATTTACTAGTTTTATTTGAAATTCAAATGGTTAAGGAGAAGAAAATTCATAATGGTTGGATTTAATGAGGTAAAGAATATAGGTAAATATTTGCTTCAGATAATTTTGAAATGTTTTCTGGAACCTACGTCATTTGTGTGTTAAGACTGAACACTTTAGAAATAGAAGTGGTGGCTTTTAAATACCTTTTAAAATAAATTTAACAGGGCTTTGATTTTTCTGAGATGTAACAGCTATCAAAGAGAATTTAATAAATAGAGAGTACTAGAACATAGCTCTAGACTAGGTTGAGACAGGAGTGGATCAATCAGTCCCACAGCTGGTCTATGAGTATGAAAGTTAACATAGTATAGGGATGATGATTAGGGTTATGAATATACAAACACTAAATATACTATTGAGAATAAACTGGAAAAATGAGCTATTTATCAAGCTATGGGAGGTAAAGGTAGAGGAAAAGTAGTAAAAAGTGTTTTCAAAATAGTCTTCAAACATCTTCCTTAATGTGCCAACAATTGCAATACAAGATTGTATGCTGGTAGAACTTGTATTGCTTTCAGTAGATTGGATCATTGAATAATAAATCTTTTATAATACCTGTTAAGATGCAGATCATTTATTCATGTACTCCATAGGTTCATAATGATGATCTTCCTGCCTCAGCCTCCCAAGTGCTGGGATTACAGGCATGTGTCAGCATGCAAGAATGTTTACGGGATTTTTTGATAGATTTAATTTTATGCAATCAAAACTATCTTTTCTGTTAGGGGTTTCTTCTCTGTCTTCTGCTTTAAAAGGTCTTCCCTACTTGACGTTAAATTAGCAGTTATGAGGGTGAAGGTAATTCAATCTTCATTATGTTCCCAAGAATAGTTGTTTAGTACACTGACAGAGCAAGCCCCCTGTCCCAATGGGATGTTTTTGAGGCATGACCACTGCTCTTCAGACTGTAACCCTTAACTTTACCATGCTAATAGTTGGTTCCCCCTCCTCTTCAGTCTGAGTTTTTAGAGAGAACACTCTTTCTACCTAGTTTTTGGGTAGAAAGAAGAAAGTAAGGGGGACTCTGGTACCTACCTTTCAATTTATTTTTTGCATCTAATCCTCTCCGTCTTTTTCTAGAACTCTTGTGTCCCCAGTTTAAATTCAGCTACTACTCTCATGTTTTCAAATTGTATGGTATTTTTCAGAAATGTAATTTGGCATTAACTACTGAGAGACTAAATAGAAAAGAACAATTCTCAAAAATCTAGTAATCTTTACAAAGGAAATGATCAAATGAAATAGTGGATGGTAGAGATAATTTCAGATCTTCCAAAAATGTTGTAAATGCCATAGTAATTGCACCTAGTATATGGTAGGCAATCAATATACTGTTGTTTGGAAGAATTTCTCTGAAAACAGACATTTGGATATAATTTCAGAATTTTAATGGCCAAAATATTTTTTGCAAAGAAAGGTAAAAGAGCATGGGGGAGAAAATAAGTAGAGATTCTCTCACAAGAAATTACACGATGGTTCATCACTTAGAAAACTTCAGATATTTTCAGGTTGCTAAGTACTAGGGAGATTTTTTTGTAACAACTAGAAGAATCATTACATTTACAAATAACTTTTGGGGTGCTTTTTTTGGGGGGGTGCTTTTTATCCACACTTATTGATTAAATCTCTTCTGAGAAAGCTAACAATTGACTCTAAGAATAAACAATACAGGCAAGTTAAAACCAGTCATTATCATGAAATGCCCTACTAGTGGCAGACGACGATGGACATTTAGCTAACCCAAACTGCATTTCCAACTCCTTTCTCTTGCCAACAGAGGCTGTAAGAGTTAAATATTTGATTTCTCAATATCCCTTGAGAGGCCATGATACTTGGTTATGGTCAATGAGATACAAACAGAAGTTGGCTTGCACTCCCACTTTCCTTTCCTTCTTACTCTGTGGAACTTATTTGTGATACATAGTAAGCAGCCTCCAAGATGTCCCCTGATATTCGCATTCTTGTGCTGTTCCCTTCTATATTTATTATATATTTTATATATCTATTATATATTCTTGTGCTGTTCTCCTTCTATATCAGGGTTATGTGACAAAATATAGCAGATGGGGTATCTCATTTCCAAAATTAGGTTATTAAGAGACACTGGGGGCTTCTGTCTTGTTATCTCCATATTCTCCCTTGTATGCTGAGGCTCACTCTGTCTCTGTCTCTGTCTCTGTCTCTGTCTCTGTCTCTGTCTCTCTCTATCATTTGTTCTGAGGAAACCTTACTCCGTGAGCCCTATGGAGAGGTTCATAAGGTACAAACCCTATGGAGAGGAATTAAACCCTCCTGCTAACAGTCAAGTGAATTAGATTAGAAGCAGATCTCTAGCTCAGCCACACCTCTGAAGGGCTGAAATCTCCTGCGGGACCCTAAGCCAGAACCTCCCAGCTAAACCACTCCTAACTCCCCAGCCCTCAGAAACTATGTGAGTAATGAATCTCTATTGTTTTAAACTGATATGTTTTGGGGGTAATTTGTTATGCATCAATAGATAATGGATATGCTGATTCTGGAAGGGTACAACAGCTATTTTGTGACCTACAGGATGAAAATCACATTCTCAAGACAGAGAAGGGTCATTATTAATACAGTTGAGCATCAACATAAGCTCTGGACTGCCTAAAATAAGATGTCACTGGGGATCAAACTCACAACCTTGCACCTGCCAGGCAGGTGCTTAAGCCACTGAGTCAAACTCCTGGCCCTAAGATGTCTTTCCTTATAGGTGGAAACGCCAATCTGCTCATATCAGAGAGTAGGGTCTTCTGTTATTTGCAGTCAAACACATTCCTGACTAATATATTCAACAATACCCAAACCCAAGTAAAGTTTCTAAAGAAAGGTTACATTTATTAAAGAATCAGCCTCTGATCAGAAGTTCATATTTCTCTTATCTTTTGGAAACCAGTTATTCGTTTCCTGATCGAGAGAAAAACTGCCAGGCATTCTTCGTATTTAAAGACAGTGGCTAGGACCATCCCTCCTTTATTTAGCAAGTGGTTACAGTTCTTTTAGCACAATGACCACTTTTTAAAACATGTCTGCCTTTGACATACACTTCAAAAACTTTATTCAGTTGTACCCCTAAAACACAAAGAATTCAGAACTGGATTCTAAACTGAGTTGCTCTTGAGGGTAATCCACTTTATCACATGGATTCTAGGATCATGCTTCTAGGGAATGGCTATCACTGAATGAAGTAGAGAAAAAGTATAAGTGTTCAGCTCAGAAAAATCCTTTCTAAAAAGCCAATATTCCCTCTTATCCATGACACTGTCTCTGTTTCTCTGCCTCTCTCTCTCTCAAAAATTGGTAATACATAACAGAAGAAAAGTTTCTTTTGGCACAGAAGTAGAAGTAATTTAAATCCAGTGGCTTTGCTTTGTTTTTTCTTTCCAAGAGTATAATTGCTCGGAGATAGAGGCAACACAGTCCCAGAAGAGGAAGAAAAATTACAGGAAATCCTGACCCACACTTGTCCAAAATCATCAAACACTCTAGTCAACTGGTCTTTGCTCATATGATGATTTTTAAGTTGTCAGCAGTTTTTAGCAAATATAAGAACAGAAAATAAGTTTTGCAAACTGAGCTCTAAAAGGCTGTGTTCTCATGGGTCTCTTGCCCTTAAAAAGGATCACGGGTAGTTACCTAAGAAAGGAAATTTAGCCTAGAACAAACCTTCTGCTCCAGGAGATAACATAATCCAAGAGATACCCACTACAATGTATTTAAGGAAACATCAAATTCAATATGAAATTTTCCAAAATTTATATAACTACTTATCACTTTACATATATAAAATTTATAGATAATAACTTTTTAACATGTATCCAGCTGAAAGAAGCCATTTCATTTTAACTTTGAGATATAAAAAACAGTCTAGAATCCTTGAAGCCAACTGGGAGTACACGCCTAGATTCTAATAGCACTATTTCATCATAGTCAAGCAGGAACAAAATGATGTTTCATAGAAATGTGATAGCTGCTATTCTAATGAGCACTAAATTTGCTTGTAATGTTTATTCAATTGCATATGTTCACAACTGACATGCATGGGTTTCTAAGCCTGGAACAGTTCCTTGATTTCACAACACAGTTGCTTCTACAATGTCTATATTCACTTTTAAAAAAAAAAAAAAAAGCAAAAGAGATGGGTAAAATTTGAAATGCTAGTTGCGATCCCACAGAGACCCACACAGCACTCCCTACATTTACCTCTAGAAACTGTCATATTCATGCATACTTTTGAACTCATTTAGAAATAAACTCAGCCATACTCTTTATTCTCCCCTCTGCTGCTCCTACTGGCCCTTCCAATAACCGACAATAACATATTGTTCTAAAAAGTTATTTATAATATTCCTGAGACTTTTCTGCAATTTGAGTATTTCTTTCATTCACAGGAAGACAGGCCTAGACCATAACAATGAAAGTGAACTCCACCAGAGGCAAGACAATGTGAGTAAACTTAGGGACTTCCCCTTTGCTGTGCCATGGTACTCTCTGACCTACTTTGGTTTTATACAAATCGCCCCATTTGTTCTTAGCCTGAAAACACCAAAGTGAGGCCTCCATTAATCACTGTATATTAATAAATTATAATAATAAAAACATGTCTGGATACACATACATTTATATTAGAGAGTAAGCATCATGCAATCTGTAGAAAAACTACACAATTAAATAAAGTATTAACAAAGCATAATTTGTTGAGGTTTTTGTTTTATTTTGGTCTGGAATAGAAACTGGAGACTTTAAGACAAGTCTTACAAGAAATGTTGTAATAGTTTTTTTAAGGTAACGCTTTATGTGTGTATTTCTAATCCACAGATCCCATCTTTTGTTTAAAGCATTTGTTATAAAACTTTACCAGTTCTAATTGGAGTAGGAAGAGAGATCTGACCTGTTAGATTTGATTTGCCAAGTCTTTTCCCCTTTAGGAGGAGATTAATTCTTCCTCAGAAAATTGATTAATTCAATATTGCAGAATTCATTATAAAGATTTTACAAAAGTGCCATGTGAAAATAAATAGCAATGATAACGAACTACTCTCCTTTAGAGGGAAATTCTCTGAAAGGTGTAGATAATTCCTTCCCTCATTTACCCTTTTAGGTCAGAAAAAGTGGGTCATCAGTGACTCTAATTAGTACAGCATCCGTAGGATACTCAATTCCACTTTAACTACATAAAATAATTGAATCTTATTTAAATTATGATTAAATAAAATCAGTATGAATTGTCTCATGAAGTTTCTAGTAAGCCTGAGGATATTTGTTAATATAAGGCAGCAAAACTTCCCCCAAGACAAACGAACAACAGAAGAATAATCTCATGCTCTTCCTCGCCTCAGTTAAATTTATGCCAGGTACCTTTTGCTATCTTGAAAGCTCATACTGCTGCTTCTATTTTCCCCTCACAATTTTTCTATCAGTATTGATCAACTTCAAATCAAATAAATTTAAATTGTTAATTTGATACATGTATATGTACACTGTTTTAATTTGTGATCAAAATTGCTACTTAGAAAGTTAACTATTTTTAAAAAAATGCATTTTACTGTTTGAACTATCTCACACATAGCTCATATATAATTTGACTTTAAAATGGGCATAATCTAAAATTAAAGGCATAAATAAGTTTTCCTAATTATATGGTTCCCTTAGGAAAAAAGAACAAGGAATCAATACAGATAAATGCAAACCACATTTGACCTGTGGACTAAACCTAAGTAATTGAAAGGCATGCTATATAAGGAAAAAGCCTTCAATAATTTTTCAACAAATGTAATGAATATAGGAATTTTAAATTTTTATATAACATATAAAAATGAAGAACTTAAATTCTGAACACTTTTAATGATAAATTTAAGATGTATTATTTATTTTAAGCAAAAATTAAATGCTCTCTACTAGAATTAATTTCACCTTAATACTTTCAGATATGCAGTAAACTTGATTTTAATTTTTCTCATTTAAATTAATTCATCTAACAAATATTTATTTAGCTTTCACTGTATGCCTGAGTGACAGAGAAATAAATGTTAAGAAAATTTCTTACCTACAATAAACCTCCCTCTAGTGTGGGACAGACATTAATCCAAGAATTATCTAAACGTGATAAAGTACGGTGATTTGAGAATAAGAGAGAGAATGAATCTAGTCAGGAAAGTTTGAGGGGCTCCTTGAAGTTAAAACCAAGAAAAATCTGAAAGATGAATAATCTTGTGACAATCAATCTTGATTGTCAACTTGATTGACTTGAGAGGTACTTAAGTGTTTTGTAGGCACTGGATCAGATATGGGAGCATGACCTTAGAGACTGTATCTGCTCCCTGGCCCCTTCCATTCTGGTGCTCTTCCCTGTACTCTGCTTGTAGGTACCATGAAGTGAGCACCTTTCCTCCACTACACCTTTCCACCATACTTCTGCCTTGGATCCAGCTAACCAAGAACTGAAACCTCTAAAACTATCAGTTAAATTAAACCTCTCCTCCTTAAAATTGTAGCCGTCGAGTATTTTGTCCCAACAGAGATGCTGACCAATACAGGAGGAATTTATTAAGTAAAAAGGAACAAGGAACGACTTTGTTTAGGTAGAAGAAAAAATGCAGGCAAGAGTAAGCATTAAGAAGTACACATTCTCCTTGTGAAATATTTCAAGCCCTGAAGGAAAATAACTTCCAACCCAGATTAATGTACCCTGCAAAATTATCTTTTAAAATCAACGGAGAAACAAGATACTTCCACGACAAAGAACAACTAAAGGAATTTATGACAACCGAGCCAACCCTACAGAGAATACTGAAGGACATTCTACAGAGAAATAAAGAAGTCCACAGCTCCAGAAAAAGCGACAGAGAGATACCACCGAGCAGGGCAGACAAATGAATAATCCATTAACGGGATTTAAGTCCAGTATTGTTTTCAATGAGCTGTTTAGTTTAACCCTATTCTACCTTGACCGGCCTATTTTTATCATAAATGATAACAAAGACAGCTATTATAAAGATAACAAAATTTATAAGGGTAGCCTTCAGTGATACATGATCACCTTGCTTCAAAACCAGGTATTACTTTCGCTGCTCTGTTCTGAGGGATTTTAACCTATTTTAGTATGATTGTGTTACAACAGATGATATAGGCAACTGCCTTGAAGCTAACATGAGGCATTATAGAAATCAACATTCCATTACTATGTATTGCCTCCATTATCTTATTTGTTATTGGTTTTATTTAGTACTATTTCGTTCGACTATATTTGGCCAATTGGTAAGGGCATTTAGTTGGAAGACAATAAGAGGTATTACAAGGGGAACTGAGGAAGGAAGGTATGGAAAAAAGACATAGTTTTATATAAGGGTATTCATAAGATAGTTTAAAAGTCTACACTACTAAATGCATTAACTGGTGAGAGAGAAAAGTTGATATTCATAAGACCAGATCAATCCTACATGTCTTTACCTGTCAATTTGAACAGCCCCCTTAATGGCAACAATATACAATGTTGCAACCACTGTAAAATTCCAACCATCTAAATTCCTAAACCTATAATTTTACAGTATCGGATATGTTGTTGTTGTTTGCTGATCTCTTTACTTTTTTGTTTCTTTTATGTATGACCATTGTTATATGCTTTATTGGTTTCACTCTGAATTATTTCACTTGATCATATTAGACCTGATGT